>CAJPEV010002866.1:0-37794 GCA_905338385.1 Darwinula stevensoni | reverse complement strand
TCGCGTGCGTGTTTGTCGGGGGTGGAGTCGACTTTCGGGGAGCGAATGGGATCACTGTTGCTATGGTGTCTGCGAGTTTCTGCGACGAGGGGCTCGGCGCGACGCTGAGGGCACTATGAGCTGCTTCTTTTTCCGGGATTCAAATTCTCCAGAAATCTTACTCAATGCGGGCTGAGAAAGCACTTTTTTTAGTTCGGAATGGCCTTGGAAGCCTGGTCTCCTTAGCGTCACGTATCTCCTGTGTGGCGGAATTAAAGGGGAGAAGGGGGAAGGGGGGGAGGGGGAGGAAGAGGGGGGGAAGGGGGGAGTGGGAGGGGGGAAAGAAAATGAAGCGTAATTGCCCCGTCACGATTTTTGCAGTCCAAACGTGATCCTTGTCCCATTCCAGCTTTTTTAAAGACGTCGCTAACAGATAAAAATTCATTAGGTGGATCCTTTTTCTTAACGATTATGTGAAGTCGGGGAAAATCCCTGTCGGAATGACAGGAAGGGACGGGTGGATTATCGACAGATTGTTCCATTAAAAAAAAAAATCTGCCGTAATCCCATGCGAATTATCAGTAGCCCGTCGCACCGAGGGTGGAAAGACTGCTTCAAGTTCGCCAATGAAAAGAGCAAAAGAGCCTGTCACCCCTGAATGACTGTGGAGAAGAGGAGTAAAGGCGGTAAGTTTCTCCACGGATTAGCATATGATTGGATTCCATGGCTTTCCGGGTGTGCCACGGCACTTTATCTGAAGCTCATCGAAAATTTATGCCGACTCGAACGTTTGTGAAAAATGAAGCCACGGGGATTTATTTTTTGAGGCGCACCGCCGCAAGTCGATATGACGCCTCGCGGTTTTATTTTTGGATTAGCTGTACGCCATATCGATCAATTTGGGGGACTGCCAAGTCCTACTCGGTAACTGTAATGACGAGACAGAGAAAAATATACATGATGATGGACTTTGGGGAACCAGCTGGGCGGGTCCAGGCCACTGAGTGCTCAGACGGCTTTCACTTCGTTTTTGCACGGGTGGCGAATGTCGGTCGAGGTTATTTCTTTTCTTGGACGTCGCCGGGACGGACGAAAATTGGGTGGGATTCGAGTCTCTTCGGTGAGACTCAATATATAATGTTATCATAATAAATAACGTTACCTGGTTTGTCAAGCTTTGGACGCGACTTGGTGACAGGGCACGGGAGTATTCAAAGCCTGGTGGTCGTGGAAGAGATTCCAGAAAACCCGCGCAAAAAATGAGAAAACTTTGCATCTCTCACCGCTCGAATGATGAAATGACGGATCAGTACAGGCCATCGCAGGCTCCATTGGGTTAGCCGCGTCCCTGGCGCCTCAAATACATTCATAATACCTAAATACCAATAGCAATACCTAAATAGAAAACGCGAGTCTTCTATTTCTCGACGGACTTCTCACGCCTTAGCGACCAGGCGGGGAGACCTTCGAGTCCATAACTCTGCTTTCTCAAACTCTGGATGAGTTGAAGACAGATGCATGAGGTCACTAGCGGTGATTCTCTCATTAGCAAGCGTAAAAACGCGGAAAAGTTCTGAAATGATAAAAAAAAATCCGGCTCCAGTCTTTGTGCCCTGCTAAGGCCAAGGTCCTTTTCCAACCAATTTAAATTGCAAAGCAGAAACAAAATAGACGATTTGGGCATTCATTTTACTATTGCTGTTGGACCTCCCAGTAGAAGGATTGAATAATCAGATTCAGTATGGTTCCCACCCATTAATATTCCTTTATTTGGAGTAAAAAAAAAAGGAAAGGGTAATAACACTCCTTCACGGGGCAAATGGATGAACAGATTCAGAGGATGACGATCTTCACTACGAGTGTGAGAATGGGTGATCGCTCAAAGCATTCCAAATCCCTTGGCATGGGATATGGCTTTCAATAGTCGCTCCTTCAGCTTCTCCCGACTGCTATATTCCGGTAGCAAGAGAGCATTGAAGCACGTGTGGGCTGTGGGAAGCCTGAAAGAGGAAAGATCAAGGTCACTCCTGGTGAATGCGTCTTGGAACTCTGACAAATGACTCAAGGGCGTTTGCAACTTCAAAGTTCATGGCGTTTACATTGTCTGGGGTTTATATAAAACATAACCATGTCTCAACCAGATATGAAAATTAATGACATAACTTCAAAAAATTTAAGATAAGGCATCCTAAACAAAACACTCATTGTAAAGCTGATTGAGCCCTCCTCAGGACAACTCAATTACTTGAGCTTATGTGAAAGCATTGAAGGATTGAAAATCACATGGAGCTATCTTGCTCTTCATGAGGTTATGAAATATATTTTTGGGGAAAGTGATATCATGGATTCCAAAATAAACATTGATCCATCACTCCAATTTTCACCTTTACTAAAAAATTTGAGCGTGGCAAAAATTAATATAAAACCACCAAAACCTGGGTTCATTTGATTTAAAAAATTGCCTCATCTACAGTCTTTCAACTGATAGATGATGGGATTTTAATTTTAATAAAAGAAGCTTCAGCTCATCTCCAAAAGAGTCGAATGCAGGAGGTCCAATTCTGCAATTATCTTCACTATCATCCATATAATGAAGAGATGTGAGACCAGGAAGACCCAAAGGGTACAGCTGCAACGTGGTAATCATGGACCTCACACTATTCTCCATGAAAACATATACAGTTCACTTGGGCTACCTACATTCACCTTGAAGTTCCATCAGGCAGAAAAAGCCATCTTCAGTTTCTTTCTAACTTCATTATGTGCATGAATCGGCTTTCAAAGCCAATATCAAGACCACACGGGGAACACAGTCAGGGACAAAGCCAGCTGCCATATTGAATAAGAGTAAGTTGCAAATGTCATCACGGAGAGATTCCTTCACCTGTCAGAGTCTGGCCCATTGTAGGCAATGATGAAGCGGAGATTTTTCAGACCCCCAACTGGTACTCGGTCGCTCCCCGTTGTGAACTGGAGGAGGTCTTTCTTCTGTGATTCGCTCATCTCATGCACCACTGACCAGAAGTACTTTATCACAGGGGAGTCAGGGCTATAGCCTCCATCATAATCAGTTGACTCCTCCATGGCCTCTAAGTCAAAGTCCTGCATGGGTAGGCAGACATCAAGTTTTTCATAGGATCAATACTGAAAAAATGTAAAGTGTATCAAATACTTTTTCTCTCTCCCTAAATAAAACACCAGAACAGTTATCATATCAGATTGACGTATTTTAAAACCTGAAACAGTTGGATCAGATCTGTTTGAAAGATGCTTCTAAATGATAGCAATAAAAAAATAGTGCTTCTGGTCTGGTGCTATCAATAAAGAACAAGAAAAAGTCTATGATGCACAAAATACATACAGGACTGGGCAAAAGTCCAAGCATGGCAAGTCAGTAATATAACCAAGAGGAAATAGAGTCAGAATAAGCTTAAAAAAGCATTTAAAGCCCATGATTTTGGGTTAAAGTCAATGAACAAAAAACTCAATATGGCTTTCAAAATTTGGAGGAACAGCTGGCAAACATGACTGCTATTGGTCAATAGCAATATTCGAAAATTGATAGGTGCTGGCATTCCAGTTATGGATGATTGCCTGCAGATTGCAAGGGCCCTGGAAGATGGTGTTCCTGTAAAATATTATCTGATGTGCTCTCCAACTACATAATCAGAAGGGTTGATAAGCAAACCAGTCGAAACAGGTGTCTTCCAAGACAAATGATTAATATTCCAATAGGTCCCAAGCTATTGTCACTGTTTTGCATCAAAAACATACCTGACTTGATGAAGCTTGATATTTAACCACTGAACAGCATTGATTTACATCCTTTTGATTTAACAATTTGGAGAGCACTCCAGGGAAAATAGGTCACAGGAATTCAGTTTCCATAATGTTGGATGAGTAGGCAGAGACCTCCAAAAGTGGCATGCTATCTCCCATTGACTTTGCAGAGAAACACTGACCATGTTGAAGGCCACAACAGACATTTCTAGTCCCTGACTTAGCAAAAGAGTAGGAGCTTTAAAATATATTGCTCGTCAATGGATTCTGGTTCTCACTTCCTATAAATTAAGTGCTAAAGAGCCATGCTTGACTTTTTTGTGGGTCCACCCTGCATTACACAGATGTCCAATATTTACCCTCTCTCCACAAATGAGACGCTCCAGTTCCTCCGGTCGAAATAACTTCTGAATGGAAGAGTCAGAAGTGGCAAGAAGGAATCCCCTTTCAAAGGCAGAATATTGCCTTGAAACAGACTTGTTGAGCAGGAAGTCAGCATAGAGAGACACAAATTCCTGAATGGAGAAACCATAAAAAATGAAAGCTTGCTGGAGTAATGCTATACTTTAGAGTCTGAATGACAAAAAAAAAGAAGAACCTGTTTATTTTCCTGAGTTAAAATGACTTTTTCTCCACCAGGCTTCAGTTCATGGGTCATGGTATTGCCAAACACATCTGTGTAACTGATTTGGAAACTCTGCATGAAGACATCTTCTATATCTGCCCCCTCATATGCCAACACATCGCACAGACTTCTATAGAGCATCTTCAAAGCATGAAAAATAGGCAATTCCAATTATTTTTCATTGAAGATGAAAAAGCCAACCATGAAGCTTAAGAAAGTATGCCTACAGGACTGAAGTCTTCTAGGTCATCAAAAGTGCCAAGTTGACCCATGAGCTTCCTATAGAGAACAAGTGGAAATTGCACAGCCAAGATGGCACTATTATAAAGAGCCAGTCCCATGAGAATGCCAAAAAGGCTGAACTGTGCATCACTTTCAAAGCAAGTGGGATTGAACCAGTAGGTATGAGTCTCCTCGTTCAATGCAAACATTCCTGTGGTAAGAAAAGAAATGTCATAAGTCATTCTGGATTTGAACACAAGCAATAGCAGTACTGTGGCAAAATTAACAGAGAGAGAACAGACCAAAGTCAGGATTAAATAGTCGTTCTGTGAGAAGAAGGAAGAATTCTTTCGAAAGGCCTCCTTCATCCACACCTTCCTCTCCAACAAATTCTACCATCAATTGCTTTCGTAAATCCAATGGTCTTTGTAGGGCCACCATCTCCAACTGTAGGGCAATTCAAATGTTACAGACCATGAGCAAAAATATGAAAATCTAAGAGCCTTCAAGGACAATTTGATAGCTATTATAAGAAAGGGAATAGTTGACAACTTTTGAAAAGATACCCCAATGAAAAGCTTATGATACACTCATTCACTTGGCACAAAAGGAAAAATGGTGTTATAGGAGTAATTTGGACACATTTCTGGAAATAATCTTGTTCCAACTGAAAAATTTATTTAATCAAACAAAAGTGTATAGGCACATAGCTTATACTTTGACCTAAACTTCATAAAACCCCATAAGTTTTGCTACTGTTGGCATATTTTACAGTTTTGAAGATCAACAGTACTTACTATACTTTTCCAAAAATAAATAAAATTGAGTAAGCAAGGAAAGAAGAAGGCATTCCACCAAACAGATCCTGAGACCCAAGGATGTCTGGCCCTTCTTGGCTCCTGTCTCACAAATTCCCTATGACCCTGTCTCATTCCCTATCTTGCTAGGACCCAAATTCAATAAGAGGAGGGCCTTATGCAGCTTGTCTCAAATGGGGCTCAGGATTTCAGGCAATTTCCCCTATCCCAGTTGGGGATACCCCACTGCTCAATTTTTTTTGTTGCTGGAATGATATATTTTGTAGAGAAATGAAAAGGAAAATATAATGCTCTTAATGTAAATTCAAAAACATTATGTCTTTCTCCCATGAGATGGTAATAAAACCAATTTATCTTTCATTCCTAGCATTATACAAGAAGCAGAGGTGATTAGATATTTACACAGTTTGTTCTGAATAACATCACAAATTATGTAAGAACAAAGAGGAATTTTCAGTTTCCCTTCTGTGCTTCTTCCTTGGGAAACAGACATGGGTCTTTAACCCTTTCAGATCTGGCATCCATTCCAATGGACATTGCATTTACATCATGTCTATGGCAATTTCTTGGGATTCTTGTGACTTTGCGCTCCATATTACGCTACAATGGGTACAATCATGCATGGCTCACTTCTATCAGAGGCCTTCTCTTTCACCCTTTAGTTTTGTAACCTTCTGCTATTTAACTAAATGTATAATATATAATATATGGTACGATATGGTAAATTTATACAAAATAATAAAACTACATATAAAGCATGAAAATTTCAATTACAATCACAAAAAAGCTCAAAAATGCAAATAGGGATATTATTCCAATAGAGGCCTTAATTCAGGTCTGAAAGGGTTCAATTTAGGTTGGGAGTGTTATTTCCACAGAACTTTAGCTTTAAATTGGTGAATATGTTTAGGTACAGCTTTTCCACCCTTCATGCCTGCTGCATGGGGCATATTTTTTTTTGGCAGATTTCCTGTATTGTTTGACTCTAGGCCTGACATAAGAGTTCCTCTTTTCTTTTGACAGATTCCTTCTTGATTTAACAGTACTTCTTTTAACTTACTTGCTTTTTCCCTGGTGCCATGCTCAGCTTTAGCATTTAGTTATCTGACTCCTGGGAGTTCAACTCAAACTGAAACATGAAATAAACTATGTATGCTACATTTAATGGTTTTGATCAAATCATGTTATATTAATGAAGTTTTTTCTCCTGAAGGAAAGAAACTCAAGCCTTATCATGTCTAAGCTCAGCTGCTTTACATTGAAAATTTCCATCTACATCTTCACAAAAATTATCAGCAATATAAGAACTGATATTTTAAATATAAATTAATGTAATCCTGGCATGATATAATATTAGCAAATACCAAACTGATTTGAAAAATGTAAGAAGTCTAAAGTTGAGTGAAAGATGGAAGCTTAAGGTTGAGGTGTATTTATCTTCTCCTGCAGTTTCATGATGATTTGTAGGGTTAACTGGCATTTACATGCAAGAGCAACTAGAATCAAAATGGGGTCAAAAGTCAGTACTTCTAAACAATTACCACCCTATTGGCATTAGTTGTAAAGGATGAGTGAAACAGTAGTCAAATGAATGAGTGCAATGCAATTAGATACCCAACTTAATGTTTAAACCCGAAAAAAATTTACTCCTGAAGTTTTTCTTTTTTCTCGTAGAATTTTCCTGGAGATACACAGAACAAGAAATGATTATGAGGCAACATAGCTCTCCTTTGTTAAATAAGGATAGCCCAACATACCTCAACTAAGGCATCATCAATGATGTGGTCTCGTCTGACTTTGAGCTTGAGATAAGGGACAGATGGTTCACCAAGTAGAGCAGTCTGAAAGAGGCACATTCTCCTTTCTGCCTGCATTCTCACTCGATTCTCAAAGTACAGACCCAAAGCCTTGGCAGAGAGAGTCAGGACAAATGCATAGTCCATTAGACTGAAGCCTCCAGAATTGCCATCCTGAAAGATAAAATCACATTAGCCAGGCACACAGAAGCATGAAGCTGAAAAAAAATTCAAGACACTTGCCAGGAACATTCTGAATTCCTCGCTCAGGGGCTCATTATAGAATTCATTGAAGGGGATGAGTGGTTTCCGAGCATCAACTGGTCTCACACCAAGTTCATGTTCCAGTGGGTCCAGACTCACAGCTGACTCTGGGTCTTTCACAATTGACTCAGATAAAAGAGACAAACTTGTATGGCTATCTGAAGCCACACGCCTGCACTCAGGTCCATCATGCTTCCCACCTACTATGCTTGAATAATACAAGATCTGCAGGCAAAAAAAGGCAAATGTGACATTTTCATGCCTGACTAATTTTTAGCTGACAATTGGACCACAGGAAATTTCACCTTCATGAAATGAATAGGGTATGATATTTCCATTTTCTCTTGAATGTCACCCCCAGATTTGGGTTGAAGAATCAAGTCAGTGATCAGAGACTGAAGTGCCAATAACATACGATGAATGAAGGCAGGTTCTGTTTTGCTCCAAACTCTAGCTAACAAGGCTTGCCCCTTGATAGGCACAACATATAAAGCCTTGCACAAGGCTGGCAATGCCTCTAGCGCACTTGTTGTCCAAAGCATAGGCAATTCGAACACCACCAATAATACATTCACATAATCCAGTGAATCACTCTGACTACAATGAAATTTGAGTTCCACTTCCTCAGAAAGAAGCAAAAGAGCATTGATGAGAGACGAGGAGAAATGCTGGTGAGAAACACTATCCAGTAGCCTGAAGACTTTCCTTGCAGAATCTAGGTCCACTTTACATCCATCAGTTTCCTCACCATCTTTTTTCAGAAAAAGCTCGAATAGGATGTCTGGGTCAGAGAAAACTTGGCCCACTGTTCTCACAAGCTGGCTATAATTTCCTTCCTTCTCACACTCCTCCAAGATCTTCTTCAAGGATTCTTCACTGAATGCCATATGTTGGAAGTTCCTTGCAGCTACAAATACAGAATATGTTAGATAAACCTAGTAATGTGTCCTATATACACAAGTAGACACGGGTGATCCAAAACTCATCCATGGACAGTCCAGTTGTCCAGAGATGGGTATGAGTCCAGAGGCAGTCGTCCTTTGGATGTACATAGGATGCCATCACCATGGATTGATATCTTCTCGTGAATTTTGAGCTTTATTAAAGCAGAATTTCCCTACATCGAACACTCAACTAGTTCCTTTTCATTTAATAAAGGTTTTAAGGAATGGTGTTACGAGCATCCTATCATGAGATTTATTTTGTTCTTTTTTTTTCTTCTCATCTCCCATCTTAGGTAGCAACCCAGTAACTTCAATTAATATACAGCTAGTGTAACATTTCAATTGGACCAGTGCATGATTTCATTTAATTTCGACATTACAAACAAAACGATGTGTCAGTCCTTCTTTGGGCATCCATGGGACATCCAGCAAAGGAACTTCCAAGGATAACTTCTTATGGACTTCCATTGGATGTCTTTTGATGGAATCCCCGCCCTGTTGAGGCCTTTAAACTGCCCTGACATCTAGCAGTTCATTCAAGAAGTATAAAGTTCCCATAATATAAACTGAGGTCGCGCTCATCCTGCCACTATATGTCTCCCGATTCCTTAAATGCAAACGAATTGTTCTGCAGAAGCTTTCATCCTCTACTTGATAATTTCCCACGTACAAGCCTAAGGAAAGAAGTCATTCTAATTAATTCATTTGTAGAGAGACGTATCATAACGCAAGGAGACTCCCGGCAATTCTTGCACATTGCATGGTGAGAGTGTGGTTCCCCTTGTGAAGTAATTATGTTCTCCATCAAACAATGGGAGAAATAATCTCTCGAATGAGAGACGAGGATGGGAAGTTGAGAGTATCGTCTCAATAATAATTCACTTTCCATCCAAACGCTTCTCTCCTAATTCTTCCAAGGAATGTGAGAGGGCAAGATTGTCAATATGCAGAAAATGCACCTTTCACACGCCATGAATATTCATGAGCATGGACATTTTGTTCCATTGATACCTGGAGGTTACTATCACTGCACCCCTCAATGGCGATCCAAAAGTTTTCCCAAAGGGAATTTCCAATGGATCCTAAGAGACAGACATCCAATAGGCCATCCAATGGACATGTCCAAGGATTATCCTTGGGCGAGACATTTAGTCATCCAGTGGATGTCCGAGGGGGACATACATTGGATTTCCAAGTGTCCATGAGGGTATGTCCAATGGATTTATTTTGGATCAAAATTGCTACTTGGGTAGTTTCCAATTAAGATTCAAATATGCAATTATTGGGAAAATATGATAGTTGAAGGATTCAACCACCTGAATAACAGTTGTTTGCTGATGCCCTTGACTCTTCTCCTTCCTCCATATCACATGGCAATGACTTGACGTGATTATGGCCAAGAATGGATAACTTCCTAGTCTGCTTCTTGCAGAGTAAAGATGATGGGTTTGGAGCAGTCATGAGAAGATGAAGGGCTTGCACAGCTGCTTCATTTGCAGGCAGTGCCTCCAACTTTAAAAATAATATAAATAGTTTTAGAATTTCAGCACTTCTAAAGCAGCATTAATTAAGGAAGATGAAGTCAAACCAACATTGCTATTTTGCCTCCCTGTTGCACATTCTTTGTTGCTGCAATCTGGGTTTCCACACCCTTGAGTGAGTTGATAGTAATACTCCTCAATGAGTTTTGCAGCATCCTGCTTTTGCTTCTCACTGCAGGCACCCCCAAATTTTGTACCTCCTTCCCTGAAATATATTAAGGTTGACACTCTCATTTACCAAATGTCTCTAAGCATCTGTTTAATTTTTTTTCTTCAAATGATTAATCACTTTTCAAA
Organism: Darwinula stevensoni; assembly: GCA_905338385.1. NCBI lineage: Eukaryota > Metazoa > Arthropoda > Ostracoda > Podocopida > Darwinulidae > Darwinula > Darwinula stevensoni. The sequence continues at coordinate 27,528 of CAJPEV010002866.1, read as the reverse complement.
TTATATCAACAGCAGATACCAAAGCATTGTTCATCATATGTACAGTGGATTCTTCATGATATTGTAGTTAGTTTATTGACTCAACAGGGGTTTCAATTGGAAAAGTTTGTTGGGCCAAGAAAATAAAAACAAAAATGCATGAAGTAGATTCTCACTTCTTACAAGATTCGCCAATTGTAGGCCCAGCATAAAAAATAGTTCCTTTACAGAGATGTCGTCAATGCTTTCATCCTTATCTTTACCAAGGATGCAGATTCCCTAATGATCAGACGACGTCTGCCTAACGCGCGGGAGTAGGTTGGACTTATAATCCATCTTATACATATAAACCAAGGCCCAGGTCCTGCTGTGTTAATAATCCCATAATTGAAACTCACGAGTTTTTCCTGGAAGGTGACTTGGAGGAATCCGAACCATCTCTGTCGTCCTCGAACAAATCACTCATTCTGATCTAACGAACGACTAATGACGTTAATAAAGCCTTCTGAACGTTAGGAAAAAATCCATTTCCATCTCGTTGTGCGTGATCGAAATCGAAACGAATTCGAGCCCATGTGAGTGGCCATGTTTCGATAGGGGACACGGCATGACGTCACCCACTACGTCTGCTGAAGTGTCACCAACTATGCAAGGTTACGACCCCGGCAAAACTATGAAATATGTCTTTTTTTATATGAAAATATACGACTAACTCTCCGCATTCTTCGGCATAGCCATTTCTCGTTGATATTGTCCCTTCATTACTCGTCTTCCCATACCGCCAAGAAGTTTGGTATCGTTGCCAAGCGTCACTACGCGGTGAGGAGACGAGGAAAGGGAAATGCGTGAGAAAGTCAATCTTGTCGCGATTCTCGTGACTTTGCGCCCCAAATCACACCACAAAGGACAGAATTGTGCATGGCTCAATTCCGTCGGAGGCCTTCTCTCACCCATCAGTTTTGTAACTTCAGGTATTTAACTACATGTATAATATATAATATTTGGTATTATATGGTAAATTTATACAAAATATAAAAACGATACATAGATAGTAAAAAATTAAAGTAGAATTGGAAAAGAGGTTTAAAAAAAGTATTTTATTCCGATAATGGCCTTAATTCAGGTTTGAAAGGGTTAAAGATGCATATTTTTGAGGGAGCACAAGAATCTACCCAGCAAACAATTCGAAACACATAACGCTGAATCAATGTTGTATTAACATTGAATAAACGTTCGGAACGTTGATACAACGTTAATCCAAGGTAGCCTTGTTTGCTGGGTACTGTCTACGGGGAAGGACAGAACCTTTTTCTCCCCCCCTCCAACCCAGAGCATTTTAGTCATTAACATATATTGGGTAAAATCTGAAAGTCTAATTCGGTTGGAACAGTTTCTGATCATTTTCAGATAAATAGATCAAAATGGCTGGTACTTACAACTGCGAAAAGCAGAGAGTGATTGATATAATTAAATGTATCACATTTCGTGAGGCTCAAGCTGCCCCTGACATCCTCCAGAGAAACCTTACTCAAGTGCTCCAAGGCACAGATAACTGAACATATTCTTTTTTCGAGAACTGCTTGAATCCTACTTTCATCGCCTGTAGGCTGTTCGTCTTGCAGGTGGTGGTTACATAGATTATTGAATTGGTCATATGAGTTTCATTTTCATTCAGGAATACAATGTTAAATTGGTTGTTCCGGGTCTCTTTCATGCTGCAGCAACGGGGGGGGGGGGGGGGGGGGGGGCTGTGCTCCCCCTCGAGATGGAAATGGATTTTTTCCTAACGTTCAGAAGGCTTTATTAACGTCATTAGTCGTTCGTTAGATCAGAATGAGTGATTTGTTCGAGGACGACAGAGATGGTTCGGATTCCTCCAAGTGAAAAAGTTATTCCTCGACTTGAGCCTCATTCAAGGCTTTCGCGGCTTGAACCCTCGTTCGGCTGTTGCCATGCAGTAGGAAAAATCTCTCGCGCTCCACACGATCGATTCCCTTAATGATCTTAAAAGCTAGGATTAGGTCCTCCTCGTTAACCTTCGCTCGAGCGAATAGAGCCCGAGTACTTCTAAACGTCTCTCATACGAGTCCACGTCATCATTTTGATAGCCGGATTTTGCACCTTCTCGAGCGCCGCTAAGTCGCTTTTATTTGCAGGCCTCCAGAATGCAATTCTCTCAATGGGGTATAAATAATACCGTAAACAACAGATGAAAAATGTGGGAGCTCTTAGTGGCAATGGGAAGCCGGATGAACCGAAAATCCTGTTACACTTAACGATGGTCGCCTGCATGTGAGAGAACTTCTTGTCGATCATTATCACGTTGACGACCAGCCTATTTTTGCTTGTCCGCCACGTGGGACCACGCGCATTTTTTTTTGTCAAAAAATGCGTCCTGCCATCAGGACGCATGGTCCCAGAAAACATTTTTTTTGCCGAGTTTTTTTTAAATGTTGAATTTTTTGNCAAAAAATGCGTCCTGCCATCAGGACGCATGGTCCCAGAAAACATTTTTTTTGCCGAGTTTTTTTTAAATGTTGAATTTTTTGGAATTTTTATCAGTAATTACAAAATCATAATCTTCTGGATCGTTCTCAACAGTTCCAGAGGGTATTCATTGAAAATGAAATCTGCATCCTGGCATCAGGACGCATTGTCGCCAACGTGTTATCCATGTCTCTTTGCCCGTTCGCCTCCCCCATTTCATCTTCGCCAAACACCTTCAGAGATCTATCATTAGACCACCGGGAAGGATAGTAGATATTGCATTTATCATTCTTAAACTTCATAAGCCATTTTTTTTTTTACTCCACTCATCGAGGTGCTCCAAATCTCTCTGCTCCCATCCTGTCTTCCTCCTCGCTCACGATGAAGTCCAAGCCCGCCCAGAATCAGGGGCATCGGGGACAATCTGCCCCGGGCCTCTCGTATGAAGGAGTCCCCAATGCCAAGGTTCTAAAAGGGTCCATCCTGTCATCCCCTTCCATACAGTGGCTCCCAAGAGGCCACCAGCTACGTTTTGTTTCGGGCTTCTGGAAACCTCTGGGCGGGCCTGGTGAAATATACATATTTTTATGTCGTCCGCATATTTACAAACCGTAACCGCGAGGCCTTTATCTAGGTCAGGGGTGCAAAACTCAAAAGACTGCGAAGGCCACATACGATTTTTATTCGCCTACTGCGGACCACATCTACTCTTATGACTTACTTCCATAGCTGTGGCCAACTAGCCAGGAGCCATAGTCTCACAACGCCACCAGTCGTGGCGGGCCGTGTGTTGGGCACCCCTGATCTAGATCATTGAAAAAGGGCAGAAACTGGAGCGGGCACTCGTGACTCGAAATTCGAATACGCGATCCCTAAAAATGCTCTAGTTAGAATATTAGCAATCCACATCACTGGTGGTATCACGAAATTTAAAGGGGCTCTTCTGATTTCGTCAAAGGACTACAAGATCAAACAGCGGGCGTAAGATGACTACCTCAATGACGCCAAATCGATTCTAAAAATTGCTGTATCCCAGAAAGGCAATAGGGAAGGTCTTCTCAGGAAATTAAGGCAGTCACTTTCTCATGAAATGAGAGCTTTCGAAAGCAGCCTAAACAGATGGACCCTTTACTCATTGAAAATGAAAACACATCCCATTGAATTTCATGTGCAAAGACGATCTACATCCCAAATGAAGAAACTCTCTCGTCTCAAGAAATTCAATACAGGTCAATATTAGGAACCAGGTGGTTTTACGGCAATGTAACCACTTTTGTATTAACTTCTATATTCATTGCAGTTTTGATGAATACCAAACTCTATTTGCATATAATAAAGTGCTCCCAAAAAGGCAACTCATAGGACTCTGGTTGCACAAAATACCGAACGGCACACAACCTGCTCGACAACACACAACCTGGGGTTCTGCTCGAGACAAGCTCTGATCAATCTGGTCGACGAAGTTCGTGAAGATGGGTTGTGTTTGCAACAAGCCGCATGGAGGCAAATCGTAAACCCCTGTAGATGTTGTCGCTGAAATCAGTGGTGCGATAGACGAAGAATCTACCACGAGTGCACATGGAACGGACAAGCGTTTGGTCACGTTTCAGCTTGTATGGAAACATTTGTAGATTTTGCCTTAGAACCTTGTGCACGGTTGAATGGGGAAGATACAGAAGGCGGGAGACGGCACGACTGCAGCTCGTTCCATGCGCACTTGTATTAGGTTTTTCGTCAATCGCACCTCTGATTTCAGCAACATCTACAGGGATTCTTGACCTGCCTCCATGCGGCTTGTTGCAAACAAAACCCATCTCCTCGAACTTGTCGACCAAACTCATCAAAGCTTGTCTCGAGCAGGGCCCCAAACGCAGGGGAATGCGCTGTGCTGTATTTTCTTAAGGCAACAACAGCATTACAGTTGGTGTAGAAGAGCTTTATTAGCTCGCCTCTCTGCTTCGTAGTCAAAGTCATGGCTTTTCTGTCCTTGATCGAAAATTATTACATACTTTCAGTAGTGGTTCAATGGTCCAAGAGTGCTAATATGAGAATAAATTTTTATTTTTATTTTTTATTTTTGCAAAACAGTCTAAAATAAAATCCCATGACCCCCTGAGTATCCCTATAAAATTGCACTGTCCTATGCCTTTCCGCTCCGGAGATATTGAACATCAAAAGTTTACTTTTTTTTAATGGACACCCTGTAGATAGCAGATGCGGATGACAAGCAGATAAGTTATGGGTTTCTACATTTGAAATGAACCCAGAAGAGTAGGTGCAGAAACAAACAGCAATGTATTTTTGAAACCATGACAAAACATAGCAGGAGATTATATTTGCATGACTTGAAGTTAGGGTCATGAGGCTTGTGTCAATGTTGACGTAGATTTTTCTGGATTAGCACCTCCCTCTTCTGTTCCAGGGTCAGGAGGATGTTCTAGGATCTTGTCAATGAGGCCAAAATTCTTGGCCTCTTCAGGAGACATGAAATAATCCCGATCCATTGCCTTCTCTGGTGGAAAAAAAAGAAGCATAATAATAGTTCAATTGTGGCTAAATAAAAAAAACTTCATTGCCAGTCCTTCCAGCATGATTTTATTGTCATCATACCAATTGCAGCATATTGTTGACCAGTATGCTTGCAGTAGAGCTTGTTTAGTTGCTGTTTCATCTTCAAGATCTCCTCTGCCTGAATCTGAATATCACTAGCTTGACCCTAAAAGAGCCAGTCATGTGAAATCAGAGAGCATGGAATGGTGAGTTCCAGGTAATATAAGAACAAAGAAGGGAAAAAATGCTGGCAGTCCAGTCTAGTAGTGCTTTCAAAGGGTGCTGGGAGCAGCCAGATGAGGTAGGTACATGAAGGTTGGGAGATAAGAGATGATGCCTAATGTTGTCAGATGTGGCACTTTGCAAATTTGTGAGTAACCTTGTCCCTGCTTTCATGTGCAAGTCAGCTCTTCAATTTTCAGTAATACCCTTAACAGCTTTGAAGGTCGAAATGGAACTTGCAGCCAGTCAGTGAAATGAAACCCAACCCATGTAGAAGGCTGCAAATGTTTTGCATCTGTATCCATGAAGAATGGATGCACAAGGAAACAAGTTTCAATTGAAAAATTTGTCTCTTTGGTATGAATTTTGCCAAAAATAAGCCTGGCCTCATTCTTGCTCACATGAGGTAACAATAGCTTAAATAGTGATTTTGTGATTTATTGTCCAACAACAAAAGTTGGAACATACAGACAGATGAATCATCATCGTTTTTTTTTGTTTAAAAGGCACACTATGAGAAAAGTACTCACAACTGCTTGCCCTCGAGGCTGATGGACCATGATCCGTGCGTTGGGAAGGGAATGGCGCATTCCAGGGGTCCCAGATGCCAGAAGAAGACTTGCCATGCTGCATGCTTGCCCAACACACCATGTTGCTATTGGAGGCAAAATGTACTGCATTGTGTCGTAAATTCCCAACCCAGCCGTTACGCTTCCACCTGGGCTTCATAAATAAAAAAAAAGGTCAAACAATTTCAACATAAATAATGAAATGAGTAATGGAGCATAAAAAGTACCTATTGATGTACAAATGGACAGGTTTCTTATTGCTCTCACTCTGCAGGAACAGGAGCTGGGCAACTACAACACTTGACATCTCATCAGTCACCTATGCAGCAGAACAACAGTCAAGCATACCTTCTCCAATCATGAAGGTGATAGCATGCTTCCATGAAGGAACTTGAGAAAAATTTTGCACTTCATAATGTGGTGTGGTATGTACTAAGAATGAAAAAAGAAAATCCTTGGCCAAACCTACTGGTCCCATTAGACAGATAATACGCTCTTTCAGAAGCCTGGAGTAGATGTCATATGCCCGTTCTCCTCTTCCTGTCTGTTCTATCACCATTGGGATAAGGGGATATCCATGGGAGTATGATTTGTGAAACCCTCTCTTCACAGGGCTCCAGAGCAAAAATGTCTGGCAGAGCTTCAATCGCATCTGCTTGCAAATAAATACCCTGACACAATCACAGTTTCCTTATTAAAAGCTCATTGGTACACCCAATGGTAAAGACATAAGACTTCTTCCACCTCTACCAACACTATTGCTGCATAGGAACAATAGCACTGGCAATCATCAAGAGGAATGCTGAATGACTGATGACATCAACTGGAGTTAGACATTTTTTAACTTTCAATTTCCAGGTCCCTTCTCTTCATGTGGGCATTCTACTGATGTCAAGAAAGGAAACAAAAAGTTTCATTTTAAAAATATATATTTCAATGGCCTGCTATGGAGTGAAAAGCCACCCTAGATCACCATGACTGAAACTGGAGAGAAAGATGGAACTCATGAGAAAACACACCCTCATAACTGACAATACCTAACTTGAAATACTTGTGCTCCTTACTGATACACAGGAAAAATCCTTATTATTTCAATTGCATTCTTTCTCTGCCTCTATCTGTGCTCCACAGACCTCCTCATGGTCACATGGAACAAGGCTTCATGAAATAATCATCAGGCCAACTTATCATGCAAGCCAGAGGAATATTCCCTCTAAACTTCAATCTGTCCCATGGGCTTGAGGTCAGGCGAAACCTCAAAGTCACACCCAGTTGCCTCCACAACATCCTGGACTGTAACTCCTTCTGCAATCTCACTCAGAATCAGCCCTCTCTCCTTGTCCACATTAAAGACAGCCTGAGGAGGAAAAAAAAAACCCCAAAATTTTCAGACTAGCAAAATCGAAAAATGTCACTTAGTGGGGGCTGTGTGCAACACTAACCTTCTCAGTAATGATCATGTCAACACAGTTTTTCCCTGTGAGGGGCAAGGTGCACTCAGGAAGAATTTTATGCACTCCACCCTTTGCTGTGTGTTCCATGGTGATGACAACCTTTGTACCTTCTGCACTCACCAAATCCATTGCACCTCCCATGCCTTTTACTAACTTTCCCTGCATAATATCAAACTTTTAATTGACATCCATTAGGAAGGACAACCCATAAATATACCAGGACTCACTGGAATCATCCAGTTAGCCAAATCTCCATACTTGGAAACCTGCATGGCACCCAGGATAGTGATGTGAACTTTCCCCCTGGAATGGAGCCATGTCAGAATGCAATTGACTCTGCCAAGTATGTGGGGTGAAGAATAAGGCAATAAACAATCTAAGTTTCTAACCCTCTGATCATGCCGAAACTCTCATCTGAAGAAAAGTATGATGCACCAGGTATGACTGTAACAGTTTCCTTCCCTGCATTGATAAGGTCAGCATCCACTTCGTCTTCTGTAGGGAAGGGTCCAAGGCCAAGCACACCATTCTCACTCTGCAGAGTCACTTCCATTCCCTTAGGAATATAGTTGCTGGCAAGCATTGGCATGCCAATGCCAAGGTTAGCTGAAAATGCCTTTAAGGTCAAGGAGATTTACACTCTGAAAGAGTCAGTTAGACTCCCTAAATAAAGTTTGGAGAGAGGTTTATGAATTTTAGAGTCATCAAGTGCAAATATACATAGCTATGAAGCAAAGGATACCATACATTCCATCCTTGAATTCCAAAGCAGCACGACGAATAATCCTCTCTCTCATGGCTGCAGCTGGAGTCTTGGATTTCTCAGATTTGATAGCCTTCCTCACTGTTCTTCTCTATCACATGAAGTTTCATATTGCACAAGAGCACTCATTTATAGGAATAAAACAAAAAACTGAGGTCAAAGACTAAAATAAACTTACCTCAATTCTTTTCTCAAAATTCTTCCCAAGGAAAACGCGATGGACATAAATTCCAGGAACATGGACAAATTCAGGTTCAATTTTACCAACATCAACAATTTCTTCAACTTCAGCAATGGTCACCTTGGCAGCTTTGCACATAGGTGGATTGAAGTTCCGAGCAGTCTTCCTGTGCATCAATAAGTCATGCAGTAAAACAACTGACAAAGTAAAGCACTTCTAATGTCTAGGGTATCAGAAGTGAAGCATTCATGCCTAAAAATCAGGTTGCCTGCTTTATCAGCCTTCCATGCCTTTACAAGGGCAAAGTCACCAGTAATAGCTTCTTCCATGATATAGTTTCTTCCATTGAATATCCTATGTTCTTTGCCAACACTCATGATATCAACTGAGCCATCAGCTTTATGCTTCAGAGGTGCACCACCCTCATGAATGAGAGTTCCAAATGCAGTTGAAGTGAAGAAAGCAGGGATTCCTGCTCCACCAGCCCTTATTCTCTCTGCCAAAGTTCCCTGATTTGACAATAAAGAGAGTTTTAGGGAAATACATGCCTTTGCATGAGTTCTTCCTCTTTAGGCAAAGAACTCCTCAAACCTGTGGAGTCAGTTCCACTTCAAGTTCTCCATGCAGGTACTGCCGCTCAAACTCAGCATTTTCCCCCACATAAGAGGAAATCATTTTCTTAACTTGTTTCTGTTGAAGGAGGAGTCCCAAACCAAAGTTGTCTACTCCTGCATTGTTACTGACAACAACAAGGTCCTTCACCTTAGTCTCCAACAAACCCACTATGAGATTCTCAGGAATACCGCAGAGGCCAAAACCTGAGCACATGAAAAGAGTGGCAAATATGGTTCACATAATGGGTAAACCAATGCAAAGCATATGGAGAATTTCCTTTCTTACCTCCTACAAGAATTTTAGCCCCATCAGGAATATCCTTCACTGCCTCTGTGGCTGATGCATAAAACTTTGGACTGTCTCTCTTCTGCGAGGTGGAAAAAGCCCTTGCCTACAACAAAAGTTAAAAATCATGATATACAACTAATATTTTTCATGTTAATCTGGGAATATATTATACAAAACGTAATTCATGCCTAATTCTCTGCTTCAGATAATGTACATTTTTTTCCCCCCTCTCTCTTTCCAATGGCATTTAACAGTCAGAAAGTTCACTTCGTAAGAATATCAAGATCAGGACTGATGGCACAATATGCTTCCCACTTAAATCTTTGCTATTATATTTCAGAATGTTTGTTTGTGTGTCTGTCCTTTATGCACAGCCATGTCTCTGATCCCAGTCTGAGAAAATTTGCATGACTTCCTCACTTGGACTGGGGATGGTCATAGGCTAGGTAGGATTTCAAAATTCAGATCCCCTGGGGTACCGTATTTAGTTCATATTTACAGGTCCTGAAAGCATAAGGAACCTAATTTATTTTAAAAAAAATATTTTTCCTAATCCATCCAACTCAACAAGATATGATCAAGAAACACATTTTTGGTGCTATCAGGAATGTGCATACTAATCCTCATGGATTTGCTGAAAATTGGGGAGAGGTGTTACACTTAAAAAAAAAAAGAAATAAAAACAATAAAGTACTTAAGGGTAGACTATGAGCAAAAAATAAAAATTGAAATGCTTTCCAGAAAGTAAAAATCATTGGAACCATTGAGAAACTCATATTCTATAGATCTTTTTGCAACATAATTTTTATATGAAGCTCCAGTGGTTCCTGAGATATTCTCAAAATACTTAAAGCATTAGTACATGAGGCATTTCCCAAGCCACAGCTAAAATAATCAATCAAACTTCTTCAAATTCATAGGACTCCATGAGAAAACATACAGCTACAGATTGCTGGGAGCAAAAAAGTGAATTTTCCAATAATACCATGCAAAAATATGCAATTTCTGTCATGTTACTTGAAAATTTGATGACAGTTGCTGCTTAGCTCAATATTGAAGTAATAAAAAAAATTTTAATCAAAAACTGGTCTCAACATTTTCCAGGCTTGTCATTTCTGAATTGCCATGCAAAATTTAACATTTCTGGCACCAATATTGTAGGAGAAATTTGGGAAATAGTCATTGTACATTCACTTTTTTTTTATAAGTTGAGAAGATTGGATTCAAAGTTTTTCATAGTTTCACAATACAAATGAGTCCAAATTTTACTTCTAAAACCCCCCAGCTCTGTATTGCATGCCTTCATGCTCCTCTTCTGCAGCTTTTTCTTTGACTTTCTGAAGCTTTATGGCCTCCTTCTTTCTGCTAAAAGAATACATTATTTGGCATAATATTTGCATTCAAAAATAGTTGCTGATTCCTATGAAAATATTTGCTATTATCAGAAGGGCCAAAAATGTGAGGAATGAGAGAAATGTGAGAAACTGTTAGTACATATTTGGCTGATTCACTACTACAGATCCCCCAAAGGAGTCAAAATTTTTGGGGGTCACTGAAGTACAAATTATAGAAGGATGCCATGTTACTAAATAAAAATTTCCTTTGCACCTTGCAGCACAGTACAACAGACTCATTAGTTTGTAATAATTCCCATTTCACATTCTTCAGCTTCATTGGCTACATTAAATTTTTTAAAATTTTGCTTAGTTCACTTTTTGGGAAATAATGCAATTCTATCAACCCACATATTTGTACATTGGGGATGGGTAAAACACACTATAGACATGATCAGGCATGTGTCAGGTCATCATGGGCCCTTCTAACAAAAATGTCTTCTATCAATATAACAATAGAATTCATCACTTTTTTTACTAAAAAAAAATGCAAAGTCATTAAACTGAACAAAGTAACTTTCCCTTCATAGGCTATATAAGAGAAATTTTGATTTAGTGTTGATATCACAGAGAAACACTTGCCACAATGAACATAACAAAGAAGGTGACTGAAAGGAAACATATTTTTTTAAATCACCCAGTATACACTAGTCAAATCTCCTGTTTCAGAACTTCATTCCCCTCAGTAGCTCATTTCCTATATATTACATATAAAGTGACCAGATTGAAGTCCATATTATTGAAATTCAAAGTGACACATTTCACTTGTCAACAAAACAGGTAATAGAAATAAAGAAATCATATAAATGGTTTCTAGAGTCTCAACACCAAGCAAGATTCACAGTGCCTCTGAATGATCTTCTAGAGGAGAGGAAAAAAATGAATGTTTGTCTCATGAAAAAAATCTCCAATGCTGGATTTTCAAAATTATTTATCTCATGGATGCAAAAAGGTATGTTTTCCAGTTTGGTTTCTCTTAGATAAAAATAAAAGCCTCAAGGTAGTTGTTGGTATTTTTTTTTAACTTAAAATTGGAGAATGTGCCGAAGAGCTTGAAGCTGAATACTAGGAATATCTCTTCTCCTTACCAAATAGACACTGATAGGGGCCTGCTGGCAGCAACATCTTTGGTACAGTCCTTTTGTGGATCTCAGTAAAGGATGTCTCCCAGTAAATAGAATTGATATGCTCTGTGTTCGGGGCATTTCCTGTCTGAAATGACTACTGTCTAGGATTGGAACCTAGAAGAAATCAAGACAGCATGGGACACAATAAAACATTTCAGGACTTGATTACATTTTTTATTAAGTTGGATGTAATGCATTGCTCATAAACAGAAAATCCATACCAGATGACCTCTATGTCTATATGAATCTCACCACTTTTACATTTCACTACTAGCCAATGGGGCCTTCTGGAAGTCATTACTTCACATACCAGTGAAATAATTTTTACCATTATTTATTAAAATACTAATATTTCACATAAACTCAAATTTATCCAGAATTGCTTCAGAATTGGAAAAAGACCCACCTGCAATAGCAAAAAGGGTAAAGTTCCTGCATGAGGAGAAATTCATGGGGACATCAGAAGTGCTAGCTATGGAAACTGATGTTTCTGTGTTTAGCCAGGTGTCTCAGACAGCTTGAAATACACACTTATATATGTAATCTATGTGGTGACTTAGCTATGTACCCTTTAGTTTCATGCTTTATTTCAATGAATGACTTGGTCTTATTAGGCCCCAAGTCTAACATGAGGCCTAACTTGGCTTGGAGGGCATCTGATCATGAGTCACAGTGTCTCCTTTAGAGATGCAGATTGGCTATTTCAAACTTTCTGATTTTTGCCAATATCCGAAATAGAGTTCTGTTTGATCTTTACAGTAAAAGGAAATATGACTAGGACTATCTTTTCCATGCCTTTATGGAAACCCAGAGACATGTGATATAGCCAATATGGCATCATTTGAGAGGTGAGAAATCACAGGTCTTTCACTCTGCTTATGGTCCTGGTCTGGTACATAGAGGCAGGCCTTTGCTCTAAGGCTTAAGTGTAGCCTATGCTTTGCAGCCTAACTTTGCTGAGTTCATCAAGGAGAATTTGAAATAAAATCATGTTGTCTTGTTGAATTTTCAATATGGTTTTGTTTATGCTGAAATATCAGCTAATATCGTATCAGCTATCAGCTTCATGTATCAACCAATACTGGAATTGGTAAAATCCGGTCATACTCTAGTTATAACCTGCACTGATAATAACTTAGTCAATTGGAAATTTCATGATCTCTGTTATTTTGCAAAAAGTAGAGCTTTATGATTAGAAGGTTCCATACATGATTCAGCAGAAGAACCCATCACACCAATCAATATGGACAATAGGACCATCTTGCCATCCAATTAATATGATGCACACATTGGTAGGGTTCAGATTGGACTCCAGAAAAGGCCTCATATCTATTCCCTAACAGGTATGAGAGCTTTGCCACACTTAAAACATAAAATTTTTCCTTTAAGCCTTCTTGCAGCTGGCAAAACTTGCAAATCCTGGAAAATAAACTGTTCAGACTTTGATGCAAAATGGCATCATTCACTCTAGTGATAGCTCAGTGGATCAAGTTTTTTCTATCCTCATATCTTCACTCTCCAATGGAGATTTCCAAACTTGAGCATTTAAATGGATTATATCCATTTAAAAGCTACTTAAAAACTCGTAACAATATTACAGTCTGTATCACTTTAAAAAGTGCTTTCATCCAAGTTACAGCAGGCAGAAGAAAAGCAATGATACTTGAAATATTTAATAGTCCAATTATCATTTCTGAGCCATTAAGGGCTCTCAAAGGGGCACCCATTTGTTTTGCTTCTCACTGCCTGTTACCAGGGATTACACTATTTTCAGATAAAAGTAGTACCCCTCCATAGGAGCATTTCTGTTGAATGCAGGTAGAACTACCCTTCACAAGGGTGGCTATTGGATTACATGGTGTTCATATTGCTGGTAATAAATGAATCCTCTAATAGAGGCACATTTGTTTTCTGCTACCCAGGCAAGGTACACATTCAGTCCAAAAAATTGCAAGTCAAGGTAAGAATAAATCTTCAGTAATAGAAAATAGGCAAAAATGTTCCTTTAGATGTGATGTAACAAAAGAGTATGTGCTGTAACTTGACAAACAGCTTGGCATCATTTGTCAAGTTGGCACTTGGGTCGATTGAGTCAGTGCTGAGTCAAATCTCAATCTGAAAACAGTACATAGGCTTATTATCATTTTCTCATTCCTTCACAGCACGTTCTGTGTAAAGTAGAATGCCATGCTCAGTTACTGCATGGCTGAAACCAGAATTAATATGGAGAAAGGTGCGGCTTTCATTTGTCTGAAGCCATCTAGAAAGGAGTAGTCGGCAAATAACTGGTCTTAGCAACACTTAACGTTAGGCCTACCCAAGAAGCTGAACTTTGGCTTAAAACGCAAAACTGGGATGTATGAAGTCGAATTCGCTACGACTAACAGGCCTTGTCCAGTCTATCACGAGAACCAATGGAAATGCTAGAACTACAAACGCTATTCATAAGCCTAACTTAACGTTAGGTTTAACAGAAGACTACCAAAAGGAAACCTAAACTAGCTTGGGCCTAGGAAAGCCTAGCCGAGGTGAGATAGAAGTCTGGGAGCAATAAAAAGCACGGCAATTGTAAGAGAGACTTTTTGTCTGTTTTAATATGTGGAAAAGACGACCAGGCATTGCTTTACAAGATAGTGCAGACGATAAGTCTCGTGCGCTCTGGACGTAGCCATCACTGCGACTGTCATGAGTTTCCATGACAGAAATTCTCAAAATTGTTTATTTTTGGGTCTCACCGTGTTCCTGAATATGATATTTTAAAATTGGAACATGTGTGAAAATGCTGCAGCTCGAGAAAGCCTGTGCAGGTAACACCACTTATAGAGCATCCAAAACAATGAAATTGAAAATTCGTAGAATTTTCATGTCATTTTCCATTCTACAGACAAAGTGTAGTAATAGTGATTTTCCCGGGATAGGACCGAAATTCATATTTTCCTGAATTTTTCTGAGGATGTGAATGTAAAGGCCCTGCGATTTGTAAATGCAGAGGCATAAGCTATCATTAGTCGAAAGCCCGTGTACACGCGAAGCGTTTAGATGGTAGCTGCTAGCCTTGACCACAGGGCTGGGATTGTTAAGGCAGCCACACACGATAAACCAGTTTCGTAAAAATGGACGAAACTAGTTTGGCTACGTTGAAACTAGTTCCTGAAGTTGACTCCTCACACACGTGAACTTCAGTTTCCCAGTTTCTCGCCATATCTGGACGAAGGGATTCCTTTTGGTATTTCAGCAGCAATCGTTTTTGCTCGAGCAAGCTAGAAAAAAAAATATTGGGATGAAAACTGGAGACGTGCGCGATACAGTTGCTATGGTTCATTAATTCGAGATCTGTGATCAGAGGACCCAGAGTTCTACTTGAATCTTCTGCAGATGAGTCCACAATGGTTTGAAAAGCTCCTGGATATGGTTAAGGCAGCCATCAATAAAAAGATTCAGTCATGAGAATAGCTATACGCCTACACCTGCTAATTTTCGCCTGGATTTTCGCAATAACATTGAGGTTTCCGGCTACTCATAAGTCACCATTTGTTTACCAATTGATCAATGCACGATTGATCTCTGTAGGTTTTCCAACCGAAAAATGTTCTACTTTTTTACTGAGAGATTCCTACACGAGTTGGCAGTATTCCTGTAATATTGCAAGCCAAGCTATTGAATAAATAGACTCATTTTATTTTCGTATTGGATACTGCATATACAAAGGTGCCTGACTTCTTGGAAACCTCCTCTTTTTCCATTATTTCATAAACCCTAACAGAGTGCCATTTCTTTTTCACCCTACTTCGACTGATGTTCAATATTATTGCACTTTCATCCGGTTTATGCTGCTTGATCACCTTATTGTGATGCTCTTCACGATCAACTTCCTACAAATTCTCTCAAACGGTCACAAACTCAGTAAGTTCTGCTTCCGTACCACCCACAATTTCTTAGAAACTGAATGAAAATTTGAAAAGCTGCGAAACCTAATACAGTGGATTACGCTTAATTGGGCTATCGGTTAATGGGAGCAGCCGGTTTATCGGGCGGGACATTTTGTCAGGAACGGAATCATTTCTATGCAAGTGCATTAAAATTTCGCCACATATTCGGGACGAAAATCCGCTTTATTGGGGCAAGGCCGGGGTTGGGGTCGAGGGGGAGCCGTCGGTCTGAGATGGGTTTTTCCCTCTCTTCTGCGGATTTGAGCCATTGGTTCGGGTTGGGTTTTTCCGTTTTTTTTTCTGGGGATTTTAGGGAGTAGTCCTGGGTGGGTTTTTCCGTTTTTTTGTGAATTTAAGCCATCTGTCCGGGATTGGAGTCCACATCAATGTTCAAAATGTCGAAGCGCAAGGA
The DNA here is from genome assembly GCA_905338385.1 of Darwinula stevensoni. Lineage (NCBI taxonomy): Eukaryota > Metazoa > Arthropoda > Ostracoda > Podocopida > Darwinulidae > Darwinula > Darwinula stevensoni. The sequence goes on along the minus strand of CAJPEV010002866.1, from coordinate 11,558 downwards.
TTTGTCCCTCTGGGAGAAGATCGTGCTCCTGGACAAGGTTAAATTACACGTTGAAGAACATACGACTCGAATTCCAGCCCCCGAACGCGACGTCGATCATCCAGCCGATGGATCAAGGTGTCATCAAGACTCTGAAGACTCTTTACAGGAAGGAACTCGTGCAGATGACTCTTGCAGCTATCGAAGACAACCTGTAAGCCCGTCGTCCGTGGCCATCGACGTGAGTTCTCAGGTCTCGCTCCTCGACGCCGTTCGCTTTGTAGCTAAAAGCTGGCGGGCTATCAAGTCAGAGACCATCGCACACTGCTTCCGTAGGGCTGGCTTTCATTCTGGATTAAAGGTGCCAGCGTCGACCTTTGAGAAAGGTTCGGTCATTCTTGATGTCACTAACGGAGAAGCTTAAGTCAACATCGACGAACACGCACAGTGCTTCGCTGAATGCGATGACTTCGAAGACGATATAATCGAGGAAATTGTTGCCAAAAGGCCTGATTTGGGGGATGACGCAGACGAGAAACCTGAGACTTTACCAAAGGTGAGGCACGTTGAGCCCAGGCGCTCAGTGAACACCCTTGGGCGCTACTTTATTGAGCAAGGATTGGGCGATAATGCACATGTTGCTCTTGACACTTGAACTGAAAAGGTCTTTAAAAAAGCCTTTTCAGACATGAAACAAGGAACTATGGACAAATTCCTTGAATCATAACTCTTGTTTTTTCGCAAATAAAGGGCGTTCGTGTCTGTGTTTCTCATAATTCTTTACTATAAGGAAACATCGCTTTATTGGGGCAGCCGCTTAATTGGGGCAAAACGACCTGGAACTAACGTGTCCCAATAAAGCGGAATCCACTGTATACCTTTTTCAGGTGATTCTCAGGTCTTCCTGCAATGACGCTAACCCGCACCCCCAAAGGATTCGCTAAGGTGATGGAAATAGGGAGAGCGCCGACTTTCCACTTTCTGGCCTTTCTGGAAGCTTCCGTTTCCTCTTATGTCTGGCGTCTGTAAGCACATGCCAGTTTCGATTCCATTCTCGATTCATTCACGATGGTGCAACTGCGAGAGAGTGATGTGAAGAGGAGCTTGCTCATTGATGCGAGACCGAATGGAAATTTCGGATCGTCAGCTTGTCAGGTTAATCAAGTTTCGCAAGTAAAGAAGTAAACGGCCGAAGAATGGTGGCGAAAGTTCCAACGAACGGGAGTTCCCGAGGACACGACGTCGCTTGTCATCTCCCATTTTTCTGCGTTCTATTCTTTTTCATCCTTAGGGGACAATGGGAGCATTAGCCACGTAGATGACGAGATGCTAGACTCCATTGAGATTCTCATTCGAGATGAACCCGCGTCATCCATCCGAGAAACGAAGGCGCGTCATCGCATGATGCTTCGAGGTGCGCCCCAGGCGTCTGACGGAACCATCAGAGTCGCAACGAAAAAGAAGCTTGGTCTGTTTCTCGAGCGAATTCGGAAGCAGACGATCGCCGCCAACTCCCACCGTACGTTAGGCGCACGTCAAGAATACGCTATGGAATTCGTAGCACCAAGAACTGGTTTTCATCGAGGAGGGGCGAATTTCACCGTTGTGGCTGCAATATCCCCTTCTCGTGGACTTTTGCAACACTTTTGCAGCACTTTTGCAACACGACTTTTGCAACACCAGACCATAGTCAGGTGTCACACGTGTTTTGCGTCTGCTGAGTTTTTGGATAAACATAGTGCCATCATCGGACCGGACAATGAATTCATTTTCGCGTTGGACAATGCTCGAGTGCACGAAATTCCTCGATACCCAACCCACTCCAATCATTTCCTTCCCCCCCCCCCTTACAGTCACTGGTTAAATCCCATGGAATTCACGTTCTTGCCTTTCAAAGCAGAAGTGAAGCGGCGGTTTGTGCTTTGCTAACCTTCAGTTGGTAGTCACAGCAGAGATGGCTCTTACGAGATATCTCTTAAGATTTGGCCTGGTGGTCTCTCTTGGTTTCTCAGTCTAGAGTCTAGACTATCGGAAGGTGAAACGGAGACACAACGACTTGCACTCGCCCCTCCTCGTCCTGTTCCCCATTCAAATGCCCCTGCGTGCTCCTTTTGGCGTGCGGGTTGCCTGAATGGCAGGTATGCCTGAGAATCACCTGAAAAAGGTATATTAGCTTCACTAAACCGAGAAACTGATTTCGTGTAACTAGTATTTCAACACACACTGCGAAAATATCGTGAAATTGGTTTCTCGTGTGTGGCTGCCTTTAGAAGAATAGAAGCAGGGCCGGTCCTAGCCATTTCGGCGTCCTGTGGAAAGAGACTTCCAACGCCCCTCTTCCCTCAACCCCCTAGCCCCCCCTCCCCGAACACGTTTTGATCAAGATGGATTTCCGTTTTCTGAGGTAAAACTGAGGGTGGCTTCCATTATATCAATAGCTTCATTCGTTCGGTCACGTTTTGGCGTCCCTGGTGAATTTGCGCCCTTGGCACATGCCTAAGGCCGGTCCTGGATAGAAGTGCAGTCACCCCTCGACACCACAGAAAAGAAAGAGAAACCACACGCCGAGTAGGCTTCATGATACCTATTCAGCCTTCTAATTTCAAAGCAAACCGGACGCAGTCTCCCGGTGACGTTGGCAGGATTTTTGGAAGAGGGACTCAGAATAGGAGGAGTCATGACAGGCGGAGGAAGGGGGAGGAGGGGGGGAAGAGGGAACTTTTTTAGCAAGTTGGTGTGGGGGAATGCCAAGAGCCAAGCGCCCTTCCCCCCACCCCCCGGTACGTCTAGGGGGTGACTCAAGTGGAAATATTAGCTCGGGGGAGTTTCAGTATTTTTTTTTTCCATTAAGATCACTACCATCAAACTTTGACGAGCGAAACTAAGGTTTTCACATAATAAATGGGGACTTTCTGTTGAGATATATACAGGGTGTCCCAGAAACCCACCCCTAAGTTTTGTACATTATTATGTCTCTATTTTTTTTTCTGATGGAAATGAGCTTTATATCATTCGAAAGCCTAGACCTTTTTTTTTAACTACTGCTGTTAAACCTGACGGGGTCGGGTTTCTGGGACACCCTGTAGGTAGGTTGAGATCGTTCGGGTACCCCGAACATTTCAAGCGTACATCAAAACTTATTGATTCTCCTGAATTTAATTGCAATCGCCGAGGTAAAAATTTTGTGGTCGCTCGAATTGCCTCTTTTGCTCACGGAATTGCGAGTTTGCCACCTGAACGCGACTGAGTCTGTTGCCCTTTCTACCTTTCTTGATTCAGAAGTAACAGTTATATCTATTCATTCTATTCCTTGAACTCGAACTGACGGATTAAATTAACTAAAAGGTATCTGAATACCATAATAGGAACACCTTTACTTCCAATATTAGACTTAAACATGTGAACCATAATTTTCAAGATTCAAGATTCAAGATAGTTAGTGACATCAAGAGGGGATTTCGCCCATTTCGATATCACGTGTCGAGGTCGAGCGTTCCTTAATTTTAGGGNTGTCCAGAAACACTGCCCCCTCCGCGATACATAACTCCTTCAACCTGTCTTTAACCCCTTCCTACCTGGACCAAGTGATTCCTCCCTTGTCTAGCCTGCTCGGGATCGCCCATACCGTCACCCGCACCCCCGACCTTGCCTCCCGACACGCCCTAATAGCCTGCCTCAGCCTGCCCATGTTGAGTTCAGAGCCAGACTTGGGAGTATCGTTGGTCCCTACGTGAAGGACCACCGACACTTCCTCGGCTGACTCGGAGCACACCACCGATCCGATCCTATCCCTAATGTATTCAATCCTAGCACCGGGAAACTGACTGAAAGAAACCTGAACTCCTGGATCTTTTTCTATCGCTCCCTCAAGACGCCTGACGTTCGAGTCACCGACGATTACAAGGGCCTGAGTTTTTCCTCTCCCTTTCAGCACGGCCTGAGCTTGTCCTGCCGACCTCACACCTGTTCCCACCCCGCCCTCCGTTCCCTCATCCAAGCTGACCTCCCTCAACCCGAGAAACTTGTTTTCGGTCTTAATGACTGCCTCCTGGGATCGCTTAACCTTCGCCGCCTTTACGACCTGAGCCCAATTACTAGTCACCTGGGAGTCGGCACTCGACGCGCTGTCAAAGGATTTTCAGCACGTGCTAACCTCCTAAACACAGTCTCGTTGGCAACATCAGTGTTTCAGTCCCTGTTCGGAGTTCATGGATTATTTCCTCCTGCTGACTGGGGCTTTTTGCCATAAACTTTGGTCTTGATATGTACCCAATGAAAATTTCCAACGGAGTCTAATCCGGGGAACTAGGGGAAATACAACACTTTCTGCAAACTGGGTAGGTCGTTGAGGACAGCCGGCATGAGTCCCTCATTCTCTGGAGTTCACTCTACTGGATTTTTTAATTACGATTTCATATCAATATCTAAGATTATGCCAGAACGCCAGATCGTCTTGGTTGACTGAAGAATAGAGTCTGCAATTAAAGTAATCAATTGATGGACTATCTCTAAATTGGCCGATGCGACAGCGTAAAGGCGGTTAGTGTGTTGAAAATGACAGTGCACATGTTCAAGCCTATTATTAAACGTTTTTATGGTAAACCTGTCCGTGTATGGTATGGTAAAATATGGCGCAAGAAAAGCCTCGAAGTTTAAGGAATTCGGAAGCATTTTTATTTCTTAAATTTACATTATTGTTCAAATAAAAAATAAAAAATACATCAGTTACTTCTGACTCCCTCCGTACCTCATTTTGTAGTAACGCGTCGTCAGCAGAAACGATCATGCCATGAACTTCATCGTTGCTGTTTTCTGCACCTTGCAACTATATGACCTTCAGGGACAGGGCAAATCCCATTCAATTTTCAGACTTTCCTAAAAGAGGTCTATGGCAATTTCAATGATTTCAACGCATTTTTTTTCTCGGTCGGAAGGATAGTCATTTCTTATATTTTTGCGCCAATTAAATTGCGCAAGTATCTTCCCGAGTAGCACAAAAGTTAGTGGATCATAAGCGGCCCAGGCACTACACCAACGGATTTTTACCAGGGGGCGGGAACGTGAGGGAAAGTAGGACATGCAGTTACTGGCCCGCTACCTACTGTAGGTGGAAGGCCACCAGCTCTCTTCCCATAACCCCTTAAATGGATCGCCGCATATGTGCGGTCTGGCACCTGCCTTCTCTCAATGGAATCACCGCACATATGCGTTCAAAAGTTCCCAGTTAAGGGGTTAATGTAGCTGGGCACTCCCCCAGATGCAATTCCAAGCGTCCCCACTAGATGGTACTCCCGTTTCCTGCACCCTACAATTGCAATGAAGTACTGCCTTCCTGATTTAGAAAAGTATTTCTTCTTGTTTTTCCTCTTTTTAATGTGTAATTTATAACAGATACTAGGAAAGCGTGGAATTATGATGTTTTGATTGCAATAAAAGACTCGGAGAATTATTAAATGCTGAAGTTAAGTATGGGAATTCAGAAGTGTACAGGACTAAGGAAGGATAGAAAAACTTCGATTGTTAGTACCATATGTGTGTAGTACATCACCGTTTTCGAAAACTTGCTTTCGCCCCTTTCTCCCCCTCCCCTCCTTGAGCAATGGGTCAACGTTGTACAATAGGGTAATTCTTATGAGTAGGCTCCAGAGTCAGGATATATAAGTGAATCGAGTGGAATGTACATGGAGGCATTAGGACTCTTCCCATCTGGTGATACACCACAAACGAGCTAACTGGTAATGTGCTGGCCCTTTAGCGGCCAGGAAGGTGGCGGGTCAGTGTTGGCAAGGGCGATATGTACCTGGTGGCCCACGACCAAGTGAAGTTGGTGGGCGACCAGCTCTCTCCCCCAAATGCAGGTAGTAGGCCACCACCTACGTGCTACTTGGGTTCAAATGACCTTTCGACTGATCATATAAAATCTATTCTAGTACCCAGTTTTAAAGCAATTTACAAATACCATATTAATGAATACAGGGTGGTTGCTAGTAGCTCACAGCATAGCAGACCTGTTCATGCGAAAATTAATATAATGTTCACTAAACCTTTTTTTGTTGCGAAAGAGAAGCTGAAAATGAGTTGAGAATAGGTGGATACACTGCGCGTCGCACTTTCTTGTTCCAGCAAGTTTTACGACATCTGTGTCTATATACCGGTCAGCTGGGTACTGGTCACTCTGGCGCAATCCTGCCTTTAACACCGCGTGGAGTTTATTTATTTATTTATTTTCCAGTTCGCAATTCCCTTGAGGAGACAACCCTCAGCCATGAATTGTTTCATAGTGTGAGGGCTGCGTTTGATGTCAATACAGGTTTGTCTGGAAGCCTTATCTCAGAAACTCGGATTGTTCTCTGTGGAATGAGAAAATGCCAGAGTTCAACATCAATGGATATCTTGTGGATTTCCCCTACGAACCCTACTCGATTCAGATGGATTACATGAAATCCGTTATTTCATGTTTACATATGGTGAGATTTTCGTCTTAGAGCATCAGAAATATGGCTTGCTTAGTTTAAAAGCCACCTGTTAGCAAGGCCTAACATTTAGCTGGGTAGAGCCTAGCCTATTCAAGTATCAAAAGTCCTGAATATACTTCAACACCCAGGTTACGTTATATACCCAGCTTCATTAATTTTTTTCCTCATTTCCATTTCCTAGAAACATAAAAAAACCCACAAATTCTGAGGTGTGGGAGGAGACAATCTGGATGAGACAGATAAGAAAAGAAAGAAAATAGATATGGACATTACCCAAGAGTAATGGAACCTAGGAACCAAGAAAAGCTTCATTAGGATACCTAGGTTGGAAGATTAGTTTTTATTATTTACAAAGTATTATACTCAGTGGTGTATTTTTAGGTGTGCAGGCACCACCCAGGCATCCCTTGAAACTAGCTAGCAAATTGCCTATGATTTTTTTGTCCCTTGAGAACCTTCTACCATCCCTCCCCCCCCTACCCATTCTTGGCAATGTCTTTTCTGCTACCTGGCCCCCCTTGGTTCATGAGCAAAAATACACCACTGATTATACTTATTGCACAGAGATTTTGTAAAACCTGCATCAAGGCTATAATTCTGATATGTGAATCCTTTCAGCATGTGGCAGAAGAGTTCAATTTAAAATTTTTTTCTCTCTTGGCAACTTGATCTGACATACTTTAATTTCATTCCAGGGTGTGAATGGTATCCTGGAAAGTCCAACAGGAACTGGTAAAACAGTTTGCCTTCTTTGTGCATCACTGGCATGGTTGCAGACAAAGAGAGCAAAAACACAAGCTGCTGCCCTAGTGAAAGGCCAATCTCACCTTGGTTTTGGGCATAGTGACTCTCCTGAATGGCAAGCAGGTCTCAGAACATTTATTTTTGTCTCCTACCTTAGTCATGCAGTGCCCTGAATGCCAAAAAGGGGGAAAATTGGTATTAGGCTATTTTCTGCTGTGGCTACATTTACATTCCTTTGAATTATGCATCCCCTTCCAATAAATTTTGAACAATCACATTTGGCATTGATGTCTTTTTCCTGTCTTCCAAGATGAAGCAAGCCACCCTCTTTCGCCTTTTCAGATTTGAGAATGCCATGTAAAGTGAGAGATTGGCTTTGATTGAGTTTGAAATTAATTGACAAATGGTAGGGGAATCATCTAAACCTTTTAAACCTAAAGCACAACTTTAAGTTCATCAATGGTAACATTATATTTCATTTCAAATAGTTCTGATGTTTTCATCTGATGCCAAAATTGATAAACAGTTTTTGGCACACTTTATAATATAACTTTGTATTAATATTTAAAAGTGAATATTCATTCACTTAGCCTCATTTTGGTTGAATGTTGAATATCAGTGGTAATTCAATGCACCTGCTCCTGCACCCAGACAAAGTCATGATGTGACAAGAATTTTCACTATCTGGCAGATTTCCTATTCATGTTTCTTTTTCCTATTTTCAGCAAATTTCCAGTTTCTTTGCCCTTGGACTTAAATTGCACTGGTTCACTGGTGTCCCAGACTATTGTCCATGTTGGTGCTCTCATGTATACTTGAGGGAAACACAAAGACATGGAAGAACAGAATGCTTATTGTGGATTTTGCAACTTCCATTCGTTGTACTTTTTCAGGCATTCCTTCAAGAGAAAGTACTCAGATAATCTTTTCTTCACGAACCCATTCCCAGCTAACACAAGTGATTAAGGAACTGAAGAATACACAGGTTAGAATGCCATTTGACAATTCAATTGAAGAATTCAAATTTGATAGTGATCTTGATTGATCCATAGAAGACAATATATGAATGCAATGAATTTTCATTCCAGTATCGATGGGCTAAAGTTGCAGTGCTGGGATCAAGAGATCAATTGTGCATCAATCCAGAAGTTCAGAGTGAGAAAAGTAATGCAGGGAAAGTGCATATGTGTCGAGCCAAAGTACAGTCCCGGACTTGTGTGTTTTACAACAATGTGGAAAAGCGAGTGCAGGATCTGAGGTGGGAGGATCGTATCATGGACATAGAAGATCTTGTGAAAGAAGGTAGAAAGAACATTGTCTGCCCATATTATGCCTCAAAGAATCTTCGTCCAACTGCTGACATTGTATTCATGCCGTACAACTATCTTCTTGATCCAAAAGCAAGAAAATCTCATAACATTGAGCTCAAGGTATAGGCTTAGCTGAGTTCTTCACTGGTGAAATTCAACTGAATGTGATTTGTCTAGTGTTCACTCCTTCAAAATCTTCATTTGCTTACAGGGTAATGTGGTGATTTTTGATGAGGCTCACAATCTGGAGAAGATGTGTGAAGAGTCTGCTTCTGTTACCTTGAGAAATTCAGATGTCGCTCTCTGCATTGAAGAAATCACTCAGGTTTGGACTTATTTCCAAAATACTTAAAGCAAAACAATTGGCATAGGCCCAGTTCATTATGCTGGCTCCTCATCTCATTCACAAAATTCTACATAAGCCAACCTTGTAATATGTAGTTAAGTCTTGTGAAGCAGTCTAAAAAAAAACACTTGCCCTAAACCTACCTCTCAGCCTATATTTAGACAGGTAGACCTGTCTAAATGATAAGGCTGCTAAACAATTGCTCTATAGACTGAAGTTCTATAGGACAATTGTTTAGATTGCCCTATATAATATTCCATTTTTGTAAGTACTTCACAAGGATGGGTCAAAGAGTTCAAACCAGTATTCAGGAAAATGCAACAGAAAACAGTAAGGTTAGAGTGGAATTGCAAATATTTTCTAGTAACCAATAAATACCTGGATGGCTGAAGAAAAGTTCCTACCTTTACATACTTGCAGACGGAACATCATATGAAATAGCAGGAGAAAATTGACAGGGTGTCACATTCAACATATATTATGAATTCATGAAAATTTAAATGAAATTATTATTTTTTAGACCTTTTTTGGGGTGGCATCAAAATAGCAAGTGTGTCAGTGTGTAAATCCTGGCTGGTTGCTTGTAAATAATGGGTCTTACCCAGCCCCAGTCCAGATGAGCCACCAGATGTAGACTTAATCATTTGACATTGTGGACAAAAGCTATAATGTAGGTTCTGAGTGACTGATTTCACATTAGTTTTTGCGAACCATATACACTTGTTGTATTAATATATGACATTAATACTTTCTATACATTTCCCTCTGAAATCTTTTATGGGATTCAATTTATAGTCATGCAGAGTTGGGAAATATTTTTTGGACTGCTTAACATCTAGCAAGTGATAGTAGCTTTCCAAAAAAAGTTCAATGAAATAAAGAATTCAAATTCTGAGTAATTTTTTTTTTTTTACATGTCAAATAGGTGAGTGGCTTTCTGCATTTGTCTGTTCATCTGAACTGGGGTAGGGAAAGTCCCATAATGCAGGGAGCAAGATGCCATGGTTTGCACATTTGTGCACTTGCTATTTTGACATGTGAAAAAAAAAAGGCTGTTAACCAGTTCATAGTGTAGAATTTAATTGAAATTGTTATGAACCTCTGCAGATTCTATCCAATCTTTGTGAGAACACTCATGTTTATTTTTTGAAATGGGAAAAGATGGACTATACACCCTTTCAAATGCTGACTATTGGGTTTAACTTCATCTGCAGATTACAGAATACATGAGTGGAGGAGGAAATCCATTCTCTGGGCCGACCTCAGAAGTGGACTTCAGTATTGAGGATGCAGCTGTGCTGAAAGCCATGATGTTGAAACTTGAGGAAGTGTTGGATGAAATCTCTGTATCAAACAAGGACTCTCAACTAAACATTGCAAAAGGTAAAACCCATTTTCTTTTGGATGTCTTACAGCTGCTTGGGAAGTAGGCTTTTGTAAGCTTTTCATGGTAATTAAACATGAAATTCCTGAAGTTTGCAACTGTTTCTAGATAGAAATCTTGCTTCTGAGGTAAGCTCAAAATCTATACCTTTTGTTTTCCTAGCAGACAGCTCAATATTGGGACTCCAAGTTGCTTTGTAGGTCAGGGCAAGCTACTTGCAATGCTGCAAGATGGGTCATAAATAGGCCATGTATGCACTATCTCACCAAAATTTAAGAGCTCTACCCTCCACCTTAATGTACAGGGTGCCATGAGATAATAGCCCCACCTCTACAGATGAAACTGAAACTGATGTGAAAAATCCAATGACAGAACTGAATTCCTTGTTATTCCACATTATTCAGGGTGTTCCAAAAGTGGCACAACCCTATATACAGCATTTTTTTTGAGAAACTTGAATTGGGTATTGAGTGAATTCAGAGATGAATTTCTGAATGATGTTTTGATAACATTCAGCATTTACAGTTTATGTGAAAAATACTGGACCCACAATACCTAATGCAATAGTTAATGTATAAGTATTCCAGTTAAATATATAACAGCACTTGCTTATATATGTGGTTGTGTGACTTTTGAAATACCCTGTATAATAATTTCAGAACTTACGTTTCCACCATTTGCATTACAAATAGCTACAAGTTTGTCTGCGTATGATTTCAAGAGAGGGTGGAAAAGTCCACTATCATTTTTGTCATTTTCTAAAACACTTTAAACATAGTGTACTATTCTCTCCCTCAAAAACCAGCTGTAAAGTAGCTCCTGCAGCATCAGAACTTCCATCCTATCCCCCAAGGATAGCTCCCATATGTTCACACATTCTAATCTGGTGAATTGCCACAGTCATCAAAGAAGTTGCCTTCATTGTCATGGAGCAGTTGCTGTATTGCAAGAGCCCCTGTGCATAGAGCTTCATCATGGACGAACATCATCTAAGAATGTCATCTTGTCTTCATTCCAGTCATGGAGATAATTGGAATATCACAGTCTTCATTATTCAAGAGACTTTTCCATAGCTTGGAGAACTAATGGAAGGGCTTCAGACCTTCCTCATGGCAGAATTATTAGACATTTTCCCTGCTGACACTTTGCTCATGAATCTCTCCAGCAAGGTAGCTGCAATCCTCCTTCTTCCTGCCAGAAACTTCTTGAATGATCTCCTTAACCCTTTGAGGAGTGGGTTTTGTTAATGCCTGGAAGATCACCCATAGTGAATACATGGAAGGCAGGAGGATGTCAGCCCGTATATATATATATATATA
>CAJPEV010002865.1:0-37799 GCA_905338385.1 Darwinula stevensoni | reverse complement strand
TACCTGAACTCTTTTGCTCTAATTTCCCACAAACCAGGCTTGCAAGCTTGCCAACTTTCTAGACTGGGAGGTTTAAGCTAATAATATAAAGTCCCTGCTTTTAATCACTATTACCTATGAGAGCTGCAAGGTTGTATATGAATTGTACATTACATATTTGAAGCTTTTACTTCTTAGAAAGTGAAACAGATAGAAGAATTGGAGAGTTTCCTGTAATCTGTCTAGCAAGTTTATGTTATAAGATCTTTTCAGTACTTTTTTTCTGTTCTTAGAATGTGGAACTGCCTGAGGCATTCTCATCAGAGTTGCGTGATCTCCTTGAAGGTCTTCTGCAAAGAGATGTTGACAAGCGCCTTGGCTGCAAAGGGAAAGGGTAAGTGCTTAAGGGAGAGTAGTATCACCACAGAAGAAGTTCTACTGGCTATGTTTTTGTCTGAAGAATGGGAAGTCAGGTGTGGCAGAAATCTGGACAGTGGCCTTTTAAGGCCACTGTCCAGATTTCTTTATTTCAATATTTCAATATTTCTCGAAACTCTATGCAATCAAGAAAATCAAGTGGGTGGCTGATGCCCCTTAGTGACAGGAGTAGAAAAAGTGATTCTTTTCGTGTTTGTATCTGTAAAGTATATTCTGTAATAAATATTCATAAATAATTCAATAAGTTTCCCTAACATGATAAACTCATGACCAACCCAAGTGGTCCACTTTGACTGTTGAGCAGTGTACATTAGACTGCAAGAGTGAGAGTGATTCAGAAAAGATTTGACCAAAAATAATTTATGTTGCTGTATTTACAGGTCTGAGGAGGTGAAGGGTCATGGGTTTTTCAGGATGATTGATTGGCAGATTGTCTACAATCAGAAATACCCTCCTCCTCTTATTCCTCCAAGAGGAGAAGTCAATGCAGCTGATGCCTTTGATATTGGATCTTTTGATGAGGAGGATACCAAAGGCATTAAGGTTTTGTCCCTTCTTGAATCAGCAACATGAAAGATGTTATTTCCTTGTGGGCTACTAGCAGTGTCTGTAATGCATTGCATTTTCCTCCCCAAAGCTGACAGATGCAGATCAGGAATTATACAAGAATTTTCCTCTGGTCATCTCGGAGAGGTGGCAAGCTGAAGTAGCTGAGACGGTGTTTGATACTATCAATCAAGAGAATGACCGCTTGGAACAGAAAAAGCGGTCTAAGCACAAATTTCGTTTTGACAGGGAAGAAAAAGGTAACCTTATATTGTCAAAAGTCAAGATTAATTTATGGTGGTTAATATGGTCTAACACCACTGTGGGCCTTAGTGACCTGCCTGGCAGCAAGTATGTGCAATCTGTCCATGGTCTGGAACAATACTCAACAGCATGATGGCAGTATGATGAAAGTTCAATGCACTCTTAAGGTGGCATGGCAGTTAGGTGCCAGGTGGTTGGAAAGGCCTGTCAAGTTAGTGCTACTTTTCAACTTTTCCCATAGTATGTTTGTAAAGACATATCACTGTGGAAGACACATGAACATGCTGGCAGCCTTCTCCAGTTAGGCTGGGTTGTAGGCTGTCATTCATGCTGAGGACAGTCTACCACCATATTAACAGGCAAGGCAATGGCATTGTACAGTATGTTCATGAATGGGTCTTGGCTTTTTGGCAAGATAGCACTGTGTTCTGGACTCAGGTCCAGCAATACCTTAGATGCACACTGATGACATTTTTAGTGATGTGTGCCATTAATGTTATAAATGGCAAAATGTGGGGGAGAAGAAGGTTTCATGCCACTTCAGCTTAATTCTAATAGTTCCTATTGGGCCATAGCATGGAAGGCATGGACAAGTGATCAGAAGAATTCTGGTAAAGCAAACTCCTTTTATCTCATTTTTTTTTTTTAAGGCATTAATTTGTCCTTGTTGTCCCACAGTTTCCCTCTACTAGATTGTGTGAAATTCAAATTTGTTCTTTTAAATATCCCCCATCCAAATAACAAAAAAAATTGTGAAATTGTTTTTATTAATCATGGGTCTTCATCATCAAGTTTATTCATACCAGCAAGGCTTGCTTTATTTCTGAATGTATATGTAGTGGTGGCTATATGTAGTCTGTTATCTCTGGATGGTAAATCAAATTCATATAACTTGGCATAAAGATTTGAAGAGTGAAAGTAAAAAAAAGAAGTTGCTTGGCCTTTAGCTCTACTTGCATATATTTAATTTTGAGCTAGGCCTAAGAACAGGTCCCATTGGAATGTGTATATCCTCTTTGAGTGCTGGCTGTTTGTGTAACTTTATTCAAATATCATTAATTGGACATTGTATCAAAGTCTAACCCTTGCATCTGTGCATGTGCATAATCAGACCAGTATTTTACATTTTTCCCTTTCCTGGAATTGCTTATCTTGATGGATGAGAATTGAGGAGGGTGGATTGGGGGGTGGCAGCCAGATGATAATAAAATGAGGAAAGCCTCAAATGCATCCAGCAAAATTTGATGTGCTCTCACAAATTTCTAAGGTCATGTCAAAGTGGTGAATTGCAAGTAGTTCATGAATCATTGCTGGCAAGTTTAGACATGCAGATCATTCTCACCTCCTCCTTCCTTTATATGCACAGATTCAGACTGTATCCTGCATGGATACATCAAGAAGCTTGGAGGACCTTTTGCATCCGCCTGGCAAACTCGCTATGCAAAGCTCTACCCAAATCGGCTGGAATTGCATACAGAAGGTTCAGGGAAGCCAGAACTTATCTTCCTGGATCATATAGATGATGTCAATTCAGATCTCATCCAGGTGAAGGGAGAGCAGTGCATTGTGATCCGAACTCGTGATGGCAAAATCATCCTCACCAACCCTGTGAGTCCTTGCTATTTATGACATTCTCTCTGAGTTTCGCATATCTGTATTGCTTATGCTGAGTTCTGAAAATCATATTTGAAATCTTACTAGAGGCAGAGCCAAATTGTAAATGTGTATATTTTTGCTTCTGCTTTATTGAAACCCCTACTATCAATGAAGACAAGCTTTTGATAATTGATCACTGAGGAGAATTTAAGTATATTACTAGTCATTCTGGTAAATGAAATGACCCTTGAAATATTAGATGCTACATTCCATTCAAAATAAAGTTTTAAAAAGTTGTCAGTGAAATCTTGATAGTTTTTCTCCAACCTACCTTGAAAATGGTGGAAATGGGTTCTATTTTAGGATGAGATCGGGTTGAAGGAGTGGTCTGTGTCACTGAAATCAGCTCACAAGTGTTCCCTTGAACTCATGAGCTCCATGGCTCCAAAAGCAGGGAAAATTTATGGGACTGAGATTGAAGCCAACAATAAGACTGGCTTTGTGTCCACACCACGCAACTCCAATGGGAATTAGAACATTTGAGTGTTCTGTTTATGCTCTCCATCATGACTGAGAGAGCTTTGCTGGTGCCATATCGTTTCATCTCCTGCAGCAATTGTTAGTGTCTTTTTTTTCTACCATATCTGTTTTTAGCCTAAAATGAAAGTACTCTCTCTGTTTCTTATCCCAATATGATGCTCTGTGATTCACTGTGGGTCAAAGTGAGCCTTTGGTCTGGTATAGTGAGGCATTCCTCAGCACCAATGGAGTACTTGATTACAATATCGTTTGTTCACTGCAGGCCCAGTTTCCTCACTGCATCCATGTTAGCATTCCTCTTGCTTTCATCCTTTCACCTCCCTTTTTGTTTCCATACAATCCCAGTGACTATTCATGCTTTCTTTTCAAGACATTCTTGCTCAAAATAAATGTTTATCGTCAATGATTTCTCCATCTACTGATGGTCCATTCATTTTTATTTGGTGCCCTGGAGGTATTATCTTTATGGCAATCTGAAATGGGGATCAGTAATGCCACATTTTTGTTCACTCCAGCTCACATTTACATTTCTTTGTATGTTTTTTGGAGGGATGTTGCCTCAGGCAACTCTTTAACACATTGACTGCCATGAGGCACACCATTGTGCCTCACTGAGTAGGAAAGTCACCGGCCAATATTGCCATGGTGGTCAATGTGTTAAATTATCACTGACTCCATAGTTAATAAGAGAGTGAGCTGTCAGTGAAGACATTGAAATCCATGACAGATTCATTGCTTAATTTCTTCTGTCAAGATATGTTTAAAATAATGAATATATAATGGGCATTTTCGGAAAGCAAGACTCTTGTGACCTGAATGTTTGTGAGACTCTTCAGGATATTTCAAATGCAAAAAGAGAATGTGGCTCCAGTGTTGGTCGGTGTGGAAAAAAGAACATTCCTCAAATTGGGGTCTTGGAATGGGAGTGCATAATAGACTTTCAAATGTGTGGTTGGCCTGTTGTTTCTGCTTGGGGCATTCAGATTATTTTTTTGTTCACTCAATCCCATATTTGTATACTTGAAATATACTTTCATTTTTCACCTTGTCATCAATGAAGGAAGCCATTGAAACAGTAGAACTAAGAGCTTTTTATTTCCTCCAGTTCCTTCAATAATATTTTTGATGCTAGAAATGTTGCCAAATGCCCTGGATATGGTAGAACATAACTAGAGTCTCACTTTCCGAAAGAACTGTTGAGCTGTGCCTTCAACAGCACTCTTGATTGAACTTGCTTTTTACCTTCGCTCTGGAAAGGAAATTGAGACTGTTCCCTATAATGGGCCACCAGTGGGATCATGTACTTCTTTCTGTTGACAAACCCATTTGTTCCAAGTAATTTTTGCTTTTGAAAACTTTCTTGGCAAAAAAGAAAAATCAAACAAGTTAAATGAGGACTACCTTTTATTTCAGCTGAGAGAAGTCCTGATTACCCCTATCTAGACTGGTATACTGAAAAATACACTTTTTAAGGACTCTTTTATGGTGCTATTAACATTTTTTTCTGTATTCATGGGCCAGGTTTATCTTTGTTCATATTAATTTGGCAGGTGAACATGACTGCACTCAGGAGTCATTTACTTGTTATGTATTTACAAGCAAAATGAGGTGGAAATGCAGTTGTGTAAGTCTTTGAACTTCCCCCTCCACTTCTAGTTAGTAGATATTGTCATGTCTGGAACAGTAAGAGCTTAATCAGGTTCATTTTTCTCCCTTTTGTCTGCTTTTTTGCTTGACTATAGGTATATAGAGAATGTTTCATGTGATTTTGTAATGCCCCTGTGATTTGGTTTTCTCTGTAAACTTTTCAAGTTCACTTTTCTGGATGAGATTTTATTCAGTTCTGTTTGGTTCCTGCCTTTATAAAATGCAGAAAGTGTGATCCTCTCTCCCCTACTCATATTGAAAATCCGTTTCTGCTTTTATATATTTCCAATTTGTGATGGTCCTGTGAACAGCAGTGAGTGTAACACACAAGTTTTTTAATATAGGGATGAACTTAGTGTTTGTATTTCTCCTTGGTTTCCTTTTTACTTTTATTTCGATTTTCCTTGGATGCAGGCTGGAAATTGGTAGAACCTGAGCATCTGTTACTGTACCACATCAGAGAATTTAACCTGAACTGGAGTTTTCATCATTTTTCAAAAGACAAATTGTTCATAGCCTGAACAGCTGGCGTCAAATCTATCGGATACATTTTTTCATCCACTCAATCCCAGTTCCCACGATCAAAACTTCCATAATAGAGGTTTCATATTCCTATTCCTTTGCACCGAAGATATCAAGAGATTGTGTTTCTCTTAGCATTATTGTCATGATGATTCATGCCAGGGGAGATGAACTATCGCTTGTCCATGTTATGTGTTTATTGTGTACGAATCTCACAATAGTTCTAGTTTTCCTTTCATGACCAGTGATTCAAGTTCATAGTTGAAGGTTTCCAATTTTCAAGCTCAACCCTTCTTCACTTTCATATGTATTTTTCTGAATCTGTCAATTGGAGGATGACATTTAATAACATCGTAAAGCATGATGTTGCCACAAAGAAAGAGAGTATGATAAGAATTTTGTGAGAAGTATTGTGTGTCTGCATTTCTACTGAAGTGAAAATAAAGTATTCCTTGAAGGATTATGTACAAGATCTGATATGAATCAGTTGCTCCCTTTGCTGTATTTAGAAGGTTTTTTTTTACCTCATTTGATTCCCAGTTGTGCATTTTATTTGTAACTGTCTTTCGTACATGGTAACTTGTGTATGCAGCAATTCCCCAGAGAAGATGTTGGTGTGATCTCTGTTTTGCAGAGAGCATGTTTATGCAATATAAAAGTTGGAAGGGACAAGGGCCAATGGATAATCTCTCTCCCTAGTTTCATCCAGAGAATTATGCTTTAATCAACTTTCTTTTTAGAAAAAATATATTGTTTCTTCTCTTTTCTCTTTTTAGAAAAAAAAAAGAGAGACACTGCTCTCATCTGTACAAATTGTAGAGCTATCAACTAATTTCTAACGTGGGCATACTAGATTTTGTATTGCATTGCACTAAAGCCAGATTAGGAAATTTCTGGTGAAGGAATATCAATGATGAGTAGGTATGGATTGTTCTACCAAGGATAGAATGTGAAAGAACCTTATATGTGGTGGTGAAGTTTTTTTTTCAATTATAGGGAGTGATAAAGTTAATATGAAAAAGTAGATATCCTGGGATTGGTCTTACTTGGAAGGGGTACAGCCCATTTGTGTGAAGAGCCTTCATTGGAATGAACATTTGAGGGCATGAGGAAGTGCATGGAAGTCCATCATCCTTCTTCCTCTAGTTCTCAAAGCATTAAGGAAGGAAGCCACTTCCTATCAGAATGTGGCTGAGGCCTCAGCAGGGCCTCATAATCCTTCAAACAACATTGCTATGCGAAAAAAAAGAGAAACTTCTTGGCCATTACTGTCAATGAAGCTTTGGGATTCTGTGGTTCTTCCCATGTGAATCTTCACTGTATATTATTTGCATAATTAAAATGCTTAATTTTCCTTGGCCTTTTCAGCCGCTAAGACATTCTTTCTTGTCACAAGTCTGCTAATAAAAACGAAACTGAAGATGAGAAAAAGTGAAAAGTGATAAGAATGGAGTCACAGGGTGAGTTTGTTACTCCATTCCCTAAAAAGGACACCAAGGAGTCCTTTCTTGAAAAAGCCAAAGCAGCTCGAGCAGAGCGAGAGCAAGAGAAAACTAGAGATCAGGCTGTCATCAGGATCCAGACACAGTTCCGAGGATGTCTGCAGAGAAGGAAATTCCAAAGCCTCATCAGGTATGTTGACTTGCTGCTTCCATTATACCAAGGCTTTGGATCATGCATTCAATTGCAACCTCTGTTCTTCCCATTTTTGGCACACTGCATTCAGTGAAAAATTTTTTCTAGTAGTAGAGCAAATATTGGAATGTATTGTTTATATAATTCACAACTTATGCTTTCCACCATTTGTGTTTTTGAGTTCAGAATCTTAATACACTGGTGCTGGGCTCTGCAACTCTTCATTCACTCTTGAACAATGCATCTTCCCTCATGTCACAGTCACAGTTGCCTTGATAATCTCTGAATTATGACCAGAGCTAAGGCACCATCTAATGCACTTCTCATGCTGGACCTAGTTCAGGTCTTTCTGTTGGAGCTCCTAGCCCACTCACTGCATGGTGATACTTTGATGAATCCCATAGTTGAAGGAGTCAGCAAGGTGTGTTCCTATCAATGCTAACAAGGCTGAAATTCTGAGCTTGGAAAGACTAGCAGTACAGAGCAATTACCAATAGAATGAATGGAATACACCAAGACAATTGTGACCAATAGTTTAGTTTATCACCACACTAGATGCTTAAATGAGAATTCACCAAATTTCAATAATAAAAAATATGTCATCTGTTGCTGTTAAGCTCATACCTTCTTGTTGCATGTCCTCAATCCAAAACAACTCATTTTCTCCATGACATCCTTTGGTTTCCCACTCTTTAGTCTGGGAGGTGAAGGAATTGTGAACCTTTGGGTTGTTGGATTTAAGAAAGTAATTTGCTGCTGAAAATTTTTCTACATGCACTCCTTGTATTCGAACCCTTTTTGAGTGTACTTGAACAAAAATCTTTTGAATGGTTCAACAAAAGAATGGTCATCTTTTTATTCTTGATAAATTGTTTATGCCATTGACACTTTTCTATATGGAATTCATCAATTTATTCTTTTTCTCTATGTTAAAAATGTATTTACTCTATGTTGCATGTCTGAGCATATATTGGTTGGTGCAAGCAAAAGCATCATTGATATTCATGGACATTGTCCAAGGTTTCCAGCTGACACTTGATTATGGCTTTCCATGTTACATCATGTAGGCTTTTCTGTATGAATGGTATTCTAGGAAGAACCTAGCAGAAGCGTTGGATGCTTCCAGTTCCAGTGATCCATTGAAGGTATATGAGGCTGTACTCAAGCTCTTCCCTTACATCAAAATACCTGATGATGAACCTCTATTCATCAGATATCTCAAGTGAGANATAGAGAATGTTTCGTGTGATTTTGTAATGCCCCTGTGATTTGGTTTTCTCTATAAACTTTTCAAGTTCACTTTTCTGGATGAGATTTTATTCAGTTCTGTTTGGTTCCTGCCTTTATAAAATGCAGAAAGTGTGATCCTCTCTCCCCTACTCATATTGAAAAAAGAGGATGACATTTAATAACATCGTAAAGCATGATGTTGCCACAAAGAAAGAGAGTATGATAAGAATTTTGTGAGAAGTATTGTGTGTCTGCATTTCTACTGAAGTGAAAATAAAGTATTCCTTGAAGGATTATGTACAAGATCTGATATGAATCAGTTGCTCCCTTTGCTGTATTTAGGTTTTTTTTTTACCTCATTTGATTCCCAGTTGTGCATTTTATTTGTAACTGTCTTTTGTACTCGTACATGGTAACTTGTGTTTGCAGCAATTCCCCAAAGAAGATGTTGGTGTGATCTCTGTTTTGCAGAGAGCATATTTATGCAATATAAAAGTTGGAAGGGACAAGGGCCAATGGATAATCTCTCTCCCTAGTTTCATCCAGAGAATTATGCTTTAATGAACTTTTCTTTTTATAAAAAAATATATTGTTTCTTCTCTTTTCTCTTTTTAGAAAGAAAAAGAGAGACACTCTCATCCGTACAAATTGTAGAGCTATCAACTAATTTCTAATGTGGGCATGCTAGATTTTGTATTGCATTGCACTACAGCCAGATTCGGAAATTTCTGGTGAAGCAATATCAACGATGAGTAGGTATGGATTGTTCTACCAAGGATAGAATGTGAAAGAACCCTATATGTGGTGGTGAAGTTTTTTTTTTAATTATAGGGATTGATGAAGTTAATATGAAAAAGTAGATATCCTGGGATTGGTCTTACTTGGAAGGGGTACAGCCCGTTTGTGTGAAGAGCCTTCATTGGAATGAACATTTGAGGGCATGAGGAAGTGCATGGAAGTCCATCATCCTTCTTCCTCTAGTTCTCAAAGCATTAAGGAAGGAAGCCACTTCCTATCAGAAAGTGGCTGAGGCCTCAGCAGGGCCTCATAATCCTTCAAACAACATTGCTATGCGAAAAAAAAGAGAAACTTCTTGGCCATTACTGTCAATGAAGCTTTGGGATTCTGTGGCTCTTCCCATGTGAATCTTCACTGTATATTATTTGCATAATTAAAATGCTTAATTTTCCTTGGCCTTTTCAGCCGCTAAGACATCTCTTTCTTGTCACAAGTCTGCTAATAAAAACGAAACTGAAGATGAGAAAAAGTGAAAAGTGATAAGAATGGAGTCACAGGTTGAGTTTGTAAATCCTTCCCCTAAAAAGGACACCAAGGAGTCCTTTCTTGAAAAAGCCAAAGCAGCTCGAGCAGAGCGAGAGCAAGAGAAAGCTAGAGATCAGGCTGTCATCAGGATCCAGACACAGTTCCGAGGATGTCTGCAGAGAAGAAAATTCCAAAGCCTCATCAGGTATGTTGACTTGCTGCTTCCATTATACCAAGGCTTTGGATCATGCATTCAATTGCAACCTCTGTTCTTCCCATTTTTGGCATACTGCATTCAGTGAAAATTTTTTTCTAGCAGTAGAGCAAATATTGGAATGTATTGTTTACATAATTCACAACTTATGCTTTCCACCATTTGTATTTTTGAGTTCAGAATCTTAATACACTGGTGCTGGGCTCTGCAACTCTTCATTCACTCTTGAACAATGCGTCTTCCCTCATGTCACAGTCACAGTTGACTTGATAATTTCTGAATTATGACCAGAGCTGAGGCACCATTTAATGCACTTCTCATGCTGGACCTAGTTCAGGTCTTTCTGTTGGAGCTCCTAGCCCACTCACTGCATGGTGATACTTTGATGAACCCCATAGTTGAAGGAGTCAGCAAGGTGTGTCAATGCTAGCTAGGCTGAAATTCTGAGCTTGGAAAGACTAGCAGTACAGAGCAATTACCAATAGAATGAATGGAATACACCAATACAATTGTGACCAATAGTTTAGTTTATCACCACACTAGATGCTTAAATGAGATTTCACCAAATTTCAATCATAAAAAATGTCATCTGTTGCTGTTAAGCTCATACCTTCTTGTTGCATGTCCTCAATCCAAAACAACTCATTTTCTCCATGACATCCTTGGTTTCCCACTCTTTAGTCTGGGAGGTGAAGGAATTGTGAACCTTTGGGTTGTTGGATTTAAGAAAGTAATTTGCTACTGAAAATTTTTCTACATGCACTCCTTGTATTTGAACCCTTTTTGAGTGTACTTGAACAAAAAAGCTTTTGAATGGTTCAACAAAAGAATGGTCATCTTTTTATTCTTGATAAATTGTTTATGCCATTGACACTTTTCTATATGGAATTTATCAATTTATTCCTTTTCTCTATGTTAAAAATGTATTTACTCTATGTTGCATGTCTGAGCATATATTGGTTGGTGCATGCAAAAGCATCATTGATATTCATGGACAATGTCCAAGGTTTCCAGCTGACACTTGATTATGGTTTTCCATGTTACATCATGTAGGCTTTTCTGTATGAATGGTATTCTAGGAAGAACTTAGCAGAAGCGTTGGATGCTTCCAGTTCCAGTGATCCATTGAAGGTATATGAGGCTGTACTCAAGCTCTTCCCTTACATCAAAATACCTGATGATGAAACTCTATTCATCAGATATCTCAAGTGAGATCCCACTTCCTAATTCCAAGTATTTATACATGTTTAAATAAATCATCCATGGATGGAGTTTATGGCTTTAGAAACCATGTTGAGCAAGCCCAAGTCCAGGTGAAATAGTTCATAGGATATGAAGAAGAGAGTGGAAAGGAGCAGTACAAATGAGAATGTATCAGCAAGGATTTTGGGTGGGTCCCTGTAAACACTTAGAATTCTTATAGCACCTCTTTTGCCTCTGCAGCTTGGAGTGTGGAGTTGTCATAGATGAGGGACTCAGAATAGCATCTTCCCACCCACCAAAGATCATGTGTTTCATTTTAATGAGACTCTCTAGTGTGAGGCTTAATCTGTTCATTTGTGATCCCACTTGCAGTTTTTGTTCTCTATCTTCATCTTAAATTGCTTGAAGATGGAAAATGGGGTCTCCACCCCTAACTAATAGAATGTGGTAAATTTGTTGTCATTCACCCAATCATCACAATCAGGTAAGAAAAGAAGAGGGTCCTCCTCTAGTTCACAGGTGTTTGAGGGTGAAGCATGAGGAGGAAGTCCCAGGTGTAGACATATGATTATTCCAAAAGTAGCTGCAAGGGAAGCATCATCCTGCTGGTTGTCATTAAAAGTTTGTCTGTCCCATCGGAATGTTATGATGTTAGCAGAAGAACTTTGGAGGAATTTTTACTTTAAATTTCCCAGTGAAGAAGGGGGTTGGTGGTAGATGAATGCAATTAGGGCAATCAAATGAGCATATTAATGAAATTTTTTTATCTAGTCCTCCACGTTGCTCTTCCTCTCCTTGTACTGCTATATGCCTCAGATATTCAGTTATTTTTTTAATGTGTGTACAAATCAATTCTTCCAGTCAGTTATACCAAATAAATCCAAATTTGTCTTTTGCTTCGCTCCATTTTTTAAACACACTTGGTATTCTTCCTCAAAGGACACAGGGTGCTTGTATTCTAAATTCCAGCTTCCCAACCCCAAGATGAGGTAGTATCATTTTGGTGTCTCAAGGTCTGATGATCTCATTAACTTGCTCATCAGAAACAGGTGAAACTTTTTGAAGCAGCAGTAATATATAGGGTGGGCCAAAACGTTCTATTTTCATTCACCTGTAACATTTTTGCTAGCAAAGTCAAGTGCCTACAATCTGTACCATTTTTTAGAATTGCTGAGCTTCAATCAAATGCACGTTTTATTTTGAAAGTCAGTAGAGAAGTATTTCCAGAGTGACAAATTTTATGGCAAGAGGTGGAAAACTGCTGCTGTGTGACAAACCTACTGATACCATTGTGAACAGGACAGTTCATAGGAGTGAGGCTCTTGTGGCCTGAGTCTGCATAGACCCTGTTGTTTTGGCTGTTTGGAGTTCATTTTTCATCTGCCTATCATATTTCCAGGGGATGTTTTTGCATGCAATGCTGACCTGCACGTGTGGATGAGAGGGAGAAACCCCAGTTTGCACAGCATAATGGCATAAATTGCAGGCATCTGTCTCAGTTAGTGAATATGTGACAACTAAATGAAAAATATTGAAATTTTTTTTGGCCCACCCTGTATGTGAGGAAATGAAAACAGGACATTCTTGGTTGTTGCTCCTAATGCACATGTCCTGTTTTTATTTGACTGCCCCTCATAGGTAGATGTGAATCTGGGGAATGTTGATGGCTGCAGAAAGAGAGAGGAAGCCATCAATTAACCCCTTAGCTGGGAAGTATTTCACCAAATGCATTTTAACCTATGGGAGGTCAGACATCAAAAGACATCTAACCCAGTTAAGGGGTTAAGAGAGCACTGACATTAGGCCTTGAATAACACTCCTCTGAGATAAATTTTTGTTCACATTTCTGATAACTGGTTGGGCAGTAGAAGAGGAGGCACAAGGTTCTCTGATTCTTGTGTGATGAGGGAGAGAGGAGGCTAGGAGCCTGAAATTACTTTTTTGTTTTCAAGAGTGGATGTCTTAATGGGAAAAATAATTATCCTTAATTTTAATGCCATTCATGTTTTTCTTTTCTTAGATGCTGAGATTAAGTGGATGGAAGTGACCCAGAAGAAAATAAAATTTGTATTTATTAATGAGAAAGTATAGCATTCATTTCAAATTATAATTTGTATATGTGCTGTATGGGGTTTCTGATTGGGCTATTTATTTTTTGCATTAGTGAGAGCACCGTATTATTGCTGTTCAGGTAAACTTAAAGGTAAAGTTAATTTCATGTTTTTCTGCCCTATGAATACACATGAGCAGATTGTATGATTATGTGATGTTCCAAGGTACTTATCAGTTCCTTATTGGCATTTATGTGTAGGTATGTTCTGGAGAGCATGGGGAAGAAGAATCTGGAGGATTCATATGCAGGGATCATGTTGAAGAGGGAGCATGCTGTGTCATGGATAGTCCACATCAAGCGAGCTTTGGTTCTCACACTCCTTTTTCTTGCCAAAGGAGATCGAAAAGCCATGACAACGCATCTTCACATGCTAGTCACATTTACCCATCCATCTTCCTGGGGTTTTTGGTCCTCGTCCCCTCCTTCACTTCAGCCTTGTTTTCATAAGCTTGCTGAGAACGCTCTTGGCCACCTAGTCCTCAATGACCTCTATCAAACCATTCAGGTACTGCATAAGGTTGTCTCATTCTGTTCAGTCCCTTAATCCTGTATGTGCTAATATCTGACGTGTTTGGGATGAGGAAGATGGTGCTGATAGAATCAAGAAGCATGATGAAGGCAACCTCTCTGATGGCACTGGTATCTCTGACTCTTCGCCCTCTGGTGGCAGGGAATTTTCCTCTAAATTTTCTTGGTCTCTTCATCCAACACTTCCTTACCATTCCTGCTGTGATCCAGCTCATCCATTCCACTTCCCCTCAGGTACGTTATCAGTAATTTCACCAAGCTCAAGATGCAAAGCATGATGCTGTCTATTCATTGCTAGAAAGAAAAATAGATATGGAACATGTCTAGAGATACAATCGCATTATTGCATTATTGGAGGACAATGCATATATTTTCTATCTTTCAAATTCATGACATTGTGCTTAGTTGCACAAAAAAGGTAAAAGTGAATCATTTGTGATTGGAATTCAATTAAATGATGGATTGTAGAAGGCAATTATTTTTGCGCAGGTGGCTCTTGAACAATGATTTTTTTTTTTAAGGTGAAACATGGAAGAGTTAACCCATTACTGTCAAAATAATGCGAAAAGCAGCATAGGCCTCATGAAGAGGTACAAAAGAAAGCCTCTTCTCTGTTCCAAGTTAATTCTGTATGGGTTGCTGGTGCCTTGTGCAGCCACATTGCTTTGACTGCAAAGAAAATATCCACTATAGTCTCTCCAGTCATCAGCTTTGTTGTACATGATCCCATTGAAAACATTTAGATCTGAAGGGGTTGCAGTTGGAGTTCTAGGAATGATTACTGCTGAAAATTGCAAGCAAGATATACAAGAGTCATACAATAGTCATTGCAACACATCTGTAATTTCAAAACCATTTGTGTCTCAGACTTATCATTTCACCATCCCTATAGGTGCCCTGCATGTCATGAACATGTTGCTATATTTCTGGGAGATGTTTTATGCCATTGGCAAGCTGTTTTTGTTGAAGTTTGTGATGATGCCTTCTAGAGCAGTATCCAGAACATCCATATTTCTGTATTTCACAAATCATGACTTGCCCTGTGGGCCATAATCCAATATGGCAAAGGAGCATCACCTGATGCTTTCTGCAATCCTTTGACATTTCCTCGCATCATGTCCATGTCCTGTCTGAATCTTAACACTTTTGCTCCTGCATTTGTTTAAATTGCACTGTTCACAGAAACTGGGATGCTTTAGGGTTCAGAAAAATTCATAGAAAAATAACGAGCAAAGATGCAAATATGATTGTTGATTATTTTCATTTGCAAAGTAGGGGGTTTATTGAGAAATATATTTCTTTTGAAATTTAATTATTTAGAGGAATTAACTTGAATTCAAATTCATGTCACATTTCAAGAAAAATTAAAAGTTATACATATAGTGAATATAATGGGAATTAATCTTTATTTTACAGTCTATGCATATTAATTTCTGGCTCATTATTCCCTGAAAATTTTCTTCATGTGGTGTAAGCTTCAAAGTATGGAATGATGCATAATGACACTCCACAGGCACTGCACTTGATTGCTATATCCCTGCATTTCTTCTGCCCACTATGTTTTCCCTTTTCTGTGCATACCTTGCATCTCCACTGGGCTTTTCCTTCTCTGTGGAGGCCATGGCAGGAATTCTCACAGGAAAATGGTTTGTCATTTTTCTTTCCAGGCATTGAAGGAGATGGAAGGCAGTAATGTGTTGGTGCATGTGTTGAAGTACATGGGGGAGTCTGGGAACCAGACTGAGGTGGTGATGAGCTTAAAAGGAAATCTACTCCTCTCATTCCTTGCCAATTTCATCCATCTGACTACTCTCTTCAACCATACTCTCCCTGCTGAAGGGGATCTGGACCTTCATTTTTCTGTGAGTGCTTGAAAAGAAAAATAAAACAAATTAGGAGTATAACTGGAAATGTTTTCATTGTTTGTCACGAGTTCTGCATAGATATGGTATTTTGTATCTGCATTCACTTTCATTGCTTGCCAATTCTCATCTCTCATCTGTTCCATGAAGTCTAATCAAAAAGTTCTGAGACTCAATTTTTTTGTTATGCTGTGGTGACTCTTTCTGGCCACTGATGGCTATCTCCTTTGAAGTAGTCCCCTTCGGCATCAGCACAATTTTTCCAGTGTTTCTTCAACTGCTGGAAGCATTGCTGATACTCATCTTTTGGAATTACCAGCAGCACTCACATCAGCAATGCTTCCAGCAGCTCAAGAGAAACAGTGGAAAAATTGTGTGGATGCCGAAGGGACTACTCTGAACTACTATGAATAGCCATCAGTAGCTGGAAAGAGTCACCACAGTGTCATAAAAAATTCAGACCCAGAACTTTTTGATCAGACCTCATATAGTTTTACATCAAAAGAGGATGCTATACATTTTGAGATTTAAATATAAAAAATGTATTTCTTCATTGGTACAGTGACAAAATCAAGTGGTCATGACCTATTTTTCAGATTATTTCCCCCTCCTATATGCCTCACTTCTGCATCTTTCATCCTGACTAGATTTTCTTAGATTTTATCAAGATTTTGAATATTTTAAATAGTATTATGTTCTCACTGTGTTTAATTATTTTGTCATTTCTGTCTTCCTTCGGAAGTTATGGGCATCCGACTCTTCATGTTTTGCGTGGATAATCTGCGGATGTCCACTCACGTAGGAGGTGGTGCGAGAGTCAATTGATGTCATCGGAAGCGATTGTGGGGGCAGAGGTGCCAAGTCGACTGTGTGGCATCCTGTCCTTGGATGGTTCCCATATCCATTGGATCCTGGAACCATGGAACTTCTCCCAGTGGTGAAGACTCAGTTGAGCTCCCTCTGGAGCATGGTGATGATCAAGTGGTGTTTCCAGGCCCTTGTTGCCAGGGAACCTGAGTCTCCNCATGGAAGAGTTAACCCATTACTGTCAAAATAATGTGAAAAGCAGCATAGGCCTCATGAAGAGGTACAAAAGAAAGCCTCTTCTCTGTTCCAAGTTAATTCTGTATGGGTTGCTGGTGCCTTGTGCAGCCACATTGCTTTGACTGCAAAGAAAATATCCACTATAGTCTCTCCAGTCATCAGCTTTGTTGTACATGATCCCATTGAAAACATTTAGATCTGAAGGGGTTGCAGTTGGAGTTCTAGGAATGATTACTGCTGAAAATTGCAAGCAAGATATACAAGAGTCATACAATAGTCATTGCAACACATCTGTAATTTCAAAACCATTTGTGTCTCAGACTTATCATTTCACCATCCCTATAGGTGCCCTGCATGTCATGAACATGTTGCTATATTTCTGGGAGATGTTTTATGCCATTGGCAAGCTGTTTTTGTTGAAGTTTGTGATGATGCCTTCTAGAGCAGTATCCAGAACATCCATATTTCTGTATTTCACAAATCATGACTTGCCCTGTGGGCCATAATCCAATATGGCAAAGGAGCATCACCTGATGCTTTCTGCAATCCTTTGACATTTCCTCGCATCATGTCCATGTCCTGTCTGAATCTTAGCACTTTTGCTCCTGCATTTGTTTAAATTGCACTGTTCACAGAAACTGGGATGCTTTAGGGTTCAGAAAAATTCATAGAAAAATAACGAGCAAAGATGCAAATATGATTGTTGATTATTTTCATTTGCAAAGTAGGGGGTTTATTGAGAAATATATTTCTTTTGAAATTTAATTATTTAGAGGAATTAACTTGAATTCAAATTCATGTCACATTTCAAGAAAAATTAAAAGTTATACATATAGTGAATATAATGGGAATTAATCTTTATTTTACAGTCTATGCATATTAATTTCTGGCTCATTATTCCCTGAAAATTTTCTTCATGTGGTGTAAGCTTCAAAGTATGGAATGATGCATAATGACACTCCACAGGCACTGCACTTGATTGCTATATCCCTGCATTTCTTCTGCCCACTATGTTTTCCCTTTTCTGTGCATACCTTGCATCTCCACTGGGCTTTTCCTTCTCTGTGGAGGCCTTCGCAGGAATTCTCACAGGAAAATGGTTTGTCATTTTTCTTTCCAGGCATTGAAGGAGATGGAAGGCAGTAATGTGTTGGTGCATGTGTTGAAATACATGGGGGAGTCTGGGAACCAGACTGAGGTGGTGATGAGCTTAAAAGGAAATCCACTCCTCTCATTCCTTGCCAATTTCATCCATCTGACTACTCTCTTCAACCATACTCTCCCCGCTGAAGGGGATCTGGACCTTCATTTTTCTGTGAGTGCTTGAAAAGAAAAATAAAACAAATTAGGAGTATAACTGGAAATGTTTTCATTGTTTGATCACGAGTTCTGCATAGATATGGTATTTTGTATCTGCATTCACTTTCATTGCTTGCCAATTCTCATCTCTCATCTGTTCCATGAAGTCTGTAGTTTTTCAAGACTCTGAGTTAAAAAAACAATACGACACCACTGAGAAAGACCGGTGACTACCGATAGAGGAAACTTCATCAGGGGAAGCCGTAGTCGTGTTAAAAAGGTCACAAAGAAGTTGACGTGGAAGCATTGCTGATACTCATCTTTTGGAATTACCAGCAGCACTCACATCAGCAATGCTTCCAGCAGCTCAAGAGAAACAGTGGAAAAATTGTGTGGATGCCGAAGGGACTACTCTGAACTACTATGAATAGCCATCAGTAGCTGGAAAGAGTCACCACAGTGTCATAAAAAATTCAGTCCCAGAACTTTTTGATCAGACCTCATATAGTTTGACATCAAAAGAGGATGCTATACATTTTGAGATTTAAATATAAAAAATGTATTTCTTCATTGGTACAGTGACAAAATCAAGTGGTCATGACCTATTTTTCAGATTATTTCATCCTGACTAGATTTCTTAGATTTTATCAAGATTTTGAATATTTTATATAGTATTATGTTCTCACTGTGTTTAATTATTTTGTCATTTCTGTCTTCCTTCGGAAGTTATGGGCATCAGACTCTTCATGTTTTGCGTGGATAATCTGCGGATGTCCACTCACGTAGGAGGTGGTGCGAGAGTCAATTGATGTCATCGGAAGCAATTGTCGGGGCAGAGGTGCCAAGTCAACTGTGTGGCATCCTGTCCTTGGATGGTTCCCATATCCATTGGATCCTGGAACCATGGAACTTCTCCCAGTGGTGAAGACTCAGTTGAGCTCCCTCTGGAGCATGGTGATGATCAAGTGGTGTTTCCAGGCCCTTGTTGCCAGGGAACCTGAGTCTCCTGAAGAAGAATCCCACTCCATTCATTGGTTTCTCAAGCGTATCACTCCTGGAAAGAGGGGGGAAGCAGTGGGGAAGAAGATTTCTTCATTGTCTGTGCAGAAGGTTGCTCGTGCATCTCAGATGTACATGGCATGCCTCAGCACACTTGCTCCTGTTCAACTGGACATCCTCTCTGGTTATTTGCCTTTAAATTTTTGTTTTTTGAGCACTTAGCCATAAATGATACCATTTGGTTTCTCTTGTGACAGGATTATGTTGTGGAGATTTCCTCCTGCCTCATCTTCTGAAGTTCCTGGAATCTTTGGCACCAAACTTTGGCCTAAAATTATGGCTTGATCTCTTAGCTCTTGATCCCAAGTGCAAGATCCCAGAATTTTCCTTGCTAACTCTGTTCTGTAAATGTGCCACTTATCTTATCACGTAAGTCCATCTCTTTCAATGAGAGATCTCATCCACATTCTCAAGATTTCCTGTTGTTTTTCAATGTTCAGTAACTGAGAAAGTAATGCATCACTAACTTTTTTTGTGACTTGTGGTATTGTAAGTTAGATTTTGAAAGTCATTAATCATTTCTTTTTTTGGCAAGAAGGAATGGAGGTTATGAACAAGTCTGTTATTGGAATGAGTTGCATTTTTCCATTAGTGAGTAGTGTTCCTTTTTACCATAATAAGATCCAATATCAAGTTCATGGCACTTCATTATATTTTTTCAATGCCTTATGTTGTAGCTTTTTGCTTATCCTGCAGGTAACCATTACTGTAGCCAAGCAAGTAGTTGAAAGTGGAGTTGTACAAAACTTTGATAACAAATGATTTGCTAAACAATTTTTGCAATGAACCTGCCAAGAAAATCTTTTCTAATTTTCAGTTCATCCATTCGTAATTATTCGACTGAACTTTAATGAAGAAGAGAAGAAAAAAAACCATTATCACAGAATGAGTGTTACTCTCCTTTGCTTGCCATTACCTTATCTAACTTCATGTTCAGTGTAGAAGAGAGAGATATGAAGGTCAGGGTTGTTAAGAATATTTGATACATGAGATATGTATTTTGAGAAGCAGCTCTTGCATTGATGTGATGGTGACTTCATGCTATAATAATCACATTTTGGCATTAATTCAAATTAGGTTGTTTTATTGCCAGGTTCAAAAATCAGGAAAAACAAGTCTATTTTTAACTGTATCTTTTTTGTTGGAAACAGAACTGTTTCAATCAAGTACTTATTACTGTAACTTGTTAATTTTAGGAAATAACTGGCCAATCACTGATGTTTTCTCGTTTTTCAGAATCCTGGATGACAAGGAACTCTATGTAGACCAGAAACCCATCTCCCTCTCTGATCTGACTTCTCTGTCACGCTTCTTGAACCAGTTCCTCTTCAAATCTCTTTGGACGGAGCTGATTTGTGAGTGGAAGTACCATATCGTTATTGATGAAAGGTTACGTGATTAGTGACTTCCTTGCCATAACATGTGGCACTTGTTTCAGCCTCCCATGGATTGTCTGAGAATCATTTGTTTGCATCGCTGCACAAGATGCTGGTGCTGATCTACTGGCGGGACTCACGGAGATGTTTCACAATGCCAAATCACTGGCTTCTAAAGGATGTCAGTGTCTCCTCCTTTCTGTATGAGCTGGAGAAAAAGAAGCCATGTGCTCTGGTGAACACTTTCATCTTGGTCCTCTATTCCAGATTTATTTAGAAAAAATGCTGTTTGATTGCATTTTCAAATATACATTGCACAGATATATCAAAGTATCTTTGGGCTTCCAATAAGCTGTTTTTCCTTGAAATGATAAACAGGTGCTAATGAAGAAGATGCCCCACTTGATTCCTCATCATGAGAGGGTCATCCTGTTCCGCAAGGCCATACAAGAGGATAAGGAGCGACTTGGCCTCTTGGATTCTTCTCCATCTCACTCTTGCTTCTCTACTGTCATCAGTGTACACCGGTAGGCAAAAGGTCATGAACGTTATGCAATACCCAGGGCTGCTGAAAGAATTATGGGGCCTGGGACAGTTTTATTGGTGAGGGCCTTGAACCTGTGAAACTGGAGGGAGGGGGAGGGGGTGCCAGCAATGGGAAGCCCAGGGCAAATTGCCCCTTTTACTCCCCCCCCCCTGTCTCTCTATGGGCCTGGCAATACTTGCTTTAGGAATAAAGTTATAAAGGGAGTGAGTAGTGCAGTGATAATTTTCTTTCTGCACACAACAGGAGCAGCTTAGTGGATGATGGATATCGGCAGTTGTCATCATTGACCCCAACAGCCCTGAAGGGAGTCATTAGGGTGAAGTTCATCAACCTCCAGGGACTGGATGAGGCTGGCATCGACCAGGATGGTGTCTTCAAGGTAGGTCATTGTCGATCCAATTCCTATGGGGCTTGTTCAAACATCATTCCATTGTGGTTTGTGGGGCCATTGGAAATATCACTGTTTTCATTGTTCCTGCTCTTCTTAGAAATCCATTTCATTATCATGTATGGAACCCTTGTCCTCTGGAAAATGTTGTCAATGTATAGTTTAATGTATTGAAAAACATATGAACAAATCATGATTTAAACTTGTGCCTTCTTATACTGTGTGTTTTAGGAATATGGTATGTCATGACCAGTCTTACAAGTTTTGTATTAATGCCTCATTGATAGTGGTGTGATAACATATTGAAGTAATGCAGCTCAGATTGGGAGTAGTGCTCAGCTTTGTTCCCATGCTGGGATTCACCATTACTCCTTGCACTGTGTTTAACTTCCTTAACAGAAAACACTCATATGTGCAAAGTAAAATAATGGGCAATTTCATTTTATCTCTTCTGGCACACTTCAGTGTCTAGCAGTCTATTCCCCTTTCAATGTCCTCCTTGACTGAAGTTCATCCAATAAATGGGATTAATTGGTAAAATGCCCTACCCTCATGCCTCTTGCATATCCTATCAGTAGTGGACATATGAGCTAAGGATGGTGCCAACTATTCCTGATCATGCAGGGTCAATAGGTTGGGATGCTCATATATAAACATTTACAAAAGCATGTGAAAGTGATTTCCTTGCAGATTGGAAAGAGCATTAATCCTTCCCATCCTCTGCAAGGCCCTGGTCTAAAGGAAAGACCTCCTCTCCTCACTGGTTCAATGATATTGGATTTTTCTTTCTGGTTTTATGCTCTACTTTCATGAGACACATGTCAACCAAATGCTTCTGTCATGAAAACATGAAAGCTGGCACCTCCTTGAAATATTATAGTATGGTTTTTCAGAGCAGACTTTCACACATGGGAATTTTCCAAGGCATTGCATGGTTGGAGTGCATCCTCATGAGCTTGGGGTAGTATTTGTCATGCTGATATATGTTACATTAGAGACTTACTTGGGTAGATATTCTTTTAAATTAAGCAAACATAGTAAACATGTTACATACCAATTGGCATGAGCAAGTATATGGCTTAACACTTTAACTACCAAGGCTGCCATTTGGTGTTGTTTTTGGCATGCCAGTGGTCACATGGCAGTCAACACGTTGAGAACCAGACCTTCCTGGATATGACTGTTGATTGCATTGATGCTGAAAGTTTACCTATGACAGGAATAATTTATTTAAGTAGATATGAAAGAAAAGTGAAGTTTAGATGGCAAGAATAACAGACATGAAGACATGTAGGGCATATGCCACAGCCTGTCAAAGAAACTTATGCATGCAAAACTCTCCCAAGGTGACTTGGTGGCTTGGATTTTTCTCCTCAGGAGCACCAATGTAATTTTATGCACTGGTACAGTTACACTATACACTGGTGATACAAGATATAGATGCATAATTGATTGAATTTTTTTGGAGGAGGTGCTGTGGGGCTGCTATATGAATGAATGGATGTGCAGGAGTTCCTGGAAGAGACGGTGAAGCAGGTGTTTGATCCGGGGCTGAACCTCTTCCAAACGACATCTGACAGGACCATCTATCCCTCACCCACATCCCACATCCATGAGAATCACCTCCTTCTCTTTGAATTCATTGGGAAAATGTTGGGGAAAGCTATCTATGAGGTTCTCTGTTGGAGTTCTTCTCTTGGCTATCCCCACAGCAGTGGTTGCATCATGCATTCATTCATTCAATAATAGGGGATTGTGGTGGACATACGCTTTGCATCATTCTTCCTCAGTCAAGTGGTTGGATTTCATCAGTCGGGTAACTCTTACTCGTGTATGGATGATCTTCCCTCTCTTGACAATGAACTCTTCAAGAACCTCACCTTCGTCAAAGTTAGTTTCTGATCCTTCTTTTGGCAGCTTCACGATTTTGCTAGCAATCTCAGTCAGAATGCTCACCCCCTCCCCTTTCCCGTTTTTTTTTTTAGACTAATGGCAATTCTTGTTGATTTTGATTTTGCTGGTCATGACTTGACACTTGCCTTCTATGTAGGATTTAGCTGCAGACAACAGTGCTGCTCTACACCCAAACCTTCATTATTCTGGACAAGCAATTACTTCCTTTGTTTAACATTGATGTAGAGCTGCCAATTTGATCAGACAAGTCAACCAATTAGTACCTGAAAGTTTGGACTGAGTAATATTTGCTTTGAAAGGGTTAATGCTGTTCGCCATATATCCATCAATATCACAATATCACTTAACTATTAGGTAATAATTGAAAATTTGACATTGCAATGGAGTCCACATGCAGCAAATGGAATGCTGGTATTTTTTTTGCTTGTAACTATGTCATGACCAAGAAGGATGATATGAAAATCATTACAGCCCTTCATGAAGTTCAACTTGCAATCAAAGAGGTAATTTAAGTTTTAATAGAGTTTAAGTCAGTCTCCAAATCTACACCTAAGTACCTGTTTTATTTCTCATTTTGGTTTCACTGCATGGTTTGCAGGCTTGTAAAAATAAAAATGAAGGTTTTGTGATTGAAATCCAATTATATGATGGCACAAAGAAGGCAATCATTTTTGCACAGCTCTATTCAGCAATAGCAAATCTGTACTCTGTCACAAAAAGGGGATATACTAGTGAAATGGTAATGCTGTGAGCATGATGCAAAAAAGTATTGTCTTGTGAGAAGACAGGAAGTCCACCTTCATCTTTGTTTTGTCACATTTAAGGGGGAAACAGGGGATCAATTTAAATTAAATTAATTGTGTTAATGGACTACAGTTAATTTATTACATTTTTTTATCACTTGCAGCCCTACCTTGATGCAACTATAAAACAGACTTTGAAGCGAATGTATTAACACTTTCCAGACAGTGGTTTCTGGATGCAACATGCTATAACAGGTGTAGCAGACAGTAGATGGTGGCAACATGAAATGCAAGGATCTAACTTACACCTGGACAAACATGGGACTTGCAGAGTATACCATTGATACCTGCCAAACTTTAATAATTGGGGTAACTGTACATCCAGTTTTCTCATATGGAAAAGGAGGGGGTGGAAAGGACCACTATGCCATCCCATTGTCTGGAAAGTGTTAATGGACCTGCATCCTAGTTTTTGAAAATCTTGTAGGATTTAGCTGCAGACAACAGTGCTGCTCTACACCCAAACCTTCATTATTCTGGACAAGCAATTACTTCCTTTGTTTAACATTGATGTAGAGCTGCCAATTTGATCAGACAAGTCAACCAATTACTACCTGAAAGTTAGGACTGAGTAATATTTGCTTTGAAAGGGTTAATGCTGTTCACCATATATCCATCAATATCACAATATCACTTAACTATTAGGTAAGAATTGAAAATTTGACATTGCAATGGAGTCCACATGCAGCAAATGGAATGCTGGTATTTTTTTTGCTTGTAACTATGTCATGACCAAGAAGTATCATATGAAAATCAGTACAGCCCTTCATGAAGTTCAACTTGTAATCAAAGAGGTAATTTAAGTTTTAATAGTGTTTAAGTCAGTCTCCAAATCTACACCTAAGTACCTGTTTTTTTTCTCATTTTGGTTTCACTGTATGGTTTGCAGGCTTGTAAAAATAAAAATGAAGGTTTTGTGATTGAAATCCAATTATATGATGGCAAAAAGAAGGCAATCATTTTTGCACAGCTCTATTCAGCAATAGCAAATCTGTACTCTGTCACAAAAAGGGGATATACTAGTAAAATGGTAATGCTGTGAGCATGATGCAAAAAAGTATTGTTTGTGAGAAGACAGAAAGTCCACCTTCATCTTTGTTTTGCCACATTCAAGGGGGAAACAGGGGATCAATTTAAATTAAATTAATTGTGTTAATGGATTACAGTTAATTTATTACATTTTTTTATTACTTGCAGCCCTACCTTGATGCAACTATAAAACAGACTTTGAAGCGAATGTATTAACACTTTCCAGACAGTGGTTTCTGGATGCAATGTGCTATAACAGGTGTAGCAGACAGCAGATGGTGGCAACATGAAATGCACAGATCTAACTTACACCTGGACAAACATGGGACTTGCAGAGTATACCATTGATACCTGCCAATGAAATTATTAACCCCATTGACATGTAGGTCAAAAGAGTATACCTTTTCCTCCCCCACCTTTCCTGGTGATACGGTAGGGTAACAGACCTTTCACAATTACCTGGACGTAGGATCAAAAACTTTTAGAAGGTAAAGAAGGCAGACTGACATCAATATTTGATGGAATGTGCTTCATGGAAGACTGATCTATGGTTTTAATGCTGAGGTGAATAATATCTGTGAGTGTGGGTTTGAATTGACAGCACTATGAGGGTGATGTAAGTGAGCTGGATCTGGGGTTCAGTTGTGATGAAGATGTCCTGGGACAGCTGGTGACCCATGAGTTTGTTCCTGGAGGCCGTGCCATTCCTGTCACCAATCAGAACAAGTTAGTTCCCACTACATCCTTTTCAGGGTGGGAATTTGCCATAGCTTGGTTCAGCGGTAGAGTCAATGAAAGTCGTGTTCTAGGTCAGGCAAGGGTGCTAACTGATCATTGATATCAATAGTGACTGAAAATGACACTCATATATGAACAGAGCTGAAGGGTTTTTTTTCTAGGTAACTTTTGCAAAAAGACAGATATGGGAAGGAATATTAAGTAATGGATTAATCAGGCCAGTAAAGTTCCCTCTAACCAAGTGGCAAGTATGTTTTGCAGTCTAATGAATGGAAAACAAACAGCCTAATGAGTGAAAATGAGATTGTATGGCAAGTGAGAAGAAAAGCAAGGAAGAAGCTCCCCCTCTTGAAGTCTCCATCTACTACTCTCCCCTCACACACTCACCTTCCAGTATCCCCCCTCCCCCTTCTCATGGAAGTTTCCATTTACTACCCTTCTTTGTGAGTTTCTTGTCTACCCACATCACCCCACCAGAATACCATTAATGCTTCTTTGTGCAGGCCTATCTGCACAGAAGCTGTGTTTTTGGCCATAAGGAGGGTAGACAAAGGAAAAAGTTCACCTAACTGTTCCTTCAACCTTTTTTACAAGTCCTGACCTCATTTTCCTTACCCCACGGTTACAGGGTGAGGAAGTAACCATTAACAAACTCCGTACTGGATGGTACACCCCACCACAGAATATGATGCGACATCACTTAACACTGCATGATGACCTGACAGGCAGATTGGGAGGTTTATTTTGGGGAGGGGCTACCTGGACTTGACCACCCCCCCCCCCCCCAAATACACCCCCAACATGCCTGTTAATGTCACTGAACAGGACACCCATGGACAGGATTGCATATATATAGTGGTGGATACAGAGATTTTTCATAAGGGGGGTGTTCCCTAGTTCATGCCACCACTCCCTGTCCTATTGCCTTTTTCATTTTTTATCTGAGGTAAAAACTTGGATATCTATTTCACTTCCCAAAGGTAGGTCACACCTCATACAATTACCCCTTCATCTGAGGCAATCATGTCCATGAAGGTTGACAAAGATGTCTTTCAAAATTTCTGATTTAGGTCATTTTGATGAGAGTGAAAAAGTGAAGTTTTTGCTCTGACAAAAGTGAACAATCAAAATATCTTCATGAGCAAAATGTGTTTTTTTGCCATATTTTCATCCAATCCTATCATACATCTACAGATATTCTACTTCCTATTGCCTTTGAAAGCGATTCATTCCAAAGGTTTTTCAATTGAAGAGGTTTTGTCCTTTGTATAAGTCATTTTTGAAAGTCTGTGGGACTTGGGAATCACTCCAAGTAAAGTGTGAATTGCAGAATACATGTGAAAACATATTTGCACAGATTATGATACTTTTTTTTTTAACCTGAAAGGCCAAGTTAGCCCTATTCTGTCACTTCTTGAGCAGAAGCATGATCTGGAAAATATGGGTTGGTTGAGCTTGAATACATGTGCTCTTATGATTGTGATTAGGCTTCACTATAATTGCCAAGATTGTTTGTCAGGACAAATATTTGTGAAATTTTCCATTTAGATGAAAATAGATATCAGGCATGATGCAGTTAAAAAAAAAGAGGTTGCAAAATTTCTACTACACAGATTGCTTCACTATAATTGCAAGATTGTTTGTCAGGACAAATATTTGTGAAATTTTCCATCTAGATGAAAATAGATATCAGGCATGATGCAGTTAAAAAAAAGAGGTTGCAAAATTTCTACTACACAGATGATACTTTCACAGCTTCAATGAAAGGGTTAACATAATAAAATTTATTAACACCTACATCAATTTTGTTGGTGTTCTATTCGATCACAGTCTAAATGGGATAATAGTGTAAATGAAACTTACTGAAATTATATTAAGAACTATTCTCGTTTCCAACCACATGTTTGAGGACTCTGGTTATGAAACTTGTAAAACAAGTAAACAGTCTCAGAAAGAAAATTCCAGTTTATACATTGGCCCTTATCTACAGTTAAAACATTGACAATAACTGCAGGCTTATGAAAACATTGAGAAACAGAAACAGAGTAGCCTTAATTGTAAAAACAGACATGAACCAGAGGTGCTTAATATTAATATATGGAAATGTTATGGTTATTTGAAGAACACAGACTTTACTTTGTTTACTCAATTTACTCCAATAATTGAACTCCAATAATTGAAACTGTATCTCTTTCCCAACACCCCTGTGACCTTCCTTGATATGCAATGGCACAAACTTAATGGATGTGTTGGAGTGAAACATTGAAATTTTAAAGTTATAGATGAACTATTCCTGCCATTGACCATATAAATTCCTAATTTTCCATTAACCTTCACCATTCAAAAGCCCATTTTCTAGGTGAAAAAAGTATTCCTAGTTCAACAAATGGAAATCCCATATTGTTATATTCATGACAAAGAAGACGTTTACTGAAAAAGAAAGTACAGAGATAACTTTTATTATTGCTTCTACATGCAAGAAAAGAGCACAAGTTGTTACACTAAATTTACGTTTACTTTTTAAAACATCGTGACACACAACTGGAGATTTAAAAATCCATTAGTATGAGGTTAAATAACTCCAGGTAGTGCAAAATGAACACATGTGGTGGCCATACCCATTGTTTCTCTCTGACTGAAGTGGATCATGGACCTAACCATTTTCTTGCTTGTGTATGTGTCACCAGGATTGAGTACATACACAAGGTGGCTCACTTTCGAAACTCCTGGGTTTATCGTTTCGTCTGTCGTCGCAAAGTCTCTCCTAAGGCCTGGTAGTAGTTGGGACTTACCGAGAGAGAAAAAAGGTGGGGACTCCAAACTATAACGAGTTTGAGGGGTCAGGTATATTTTTTATATTCTGGACATGAAAAGCTGTAGCTTAGGCTTTGCATTTCCCTCTATCTGTGATACGTTTCTTCTGCACTCTTTTCTTTTTCCTTCAAGAATATCTCCCATTAAGAATATTGAATTTAAAAAGTTCTTATGGAAATTTTTGTTTTGCAGACACAATTTCACCATTCTTTTTATTGTCTGTAAACTTATTAACACTGGGGTCATCAGGGACTCACAATAACAACAGAAAGTAAACAATTTTTCATGTCTTTTTGCCAAGGCTTCATTGTGAGATATTATGAAGCCACCAAATTCTGTTTTCAAGAAAATATTGGGTTGGAAAGAAAGTCTTGCAACACTCTGTGCAAATTTTTCATAATTTTATAACTTCATTGAACTGCAATTTCAGTCATCAATGTAATGACCATTGTTGTCTATGACATGTTCCCAACGCATGGGTAACTGCTCGATGCCCTTTGCCCAGAACTCTGGCGATTGCGAAACGAAGAAACGGCCTACATCATTTTCGAGCTGTGCTCGATCGTCAAAGGCCTTGTCCCGCAGGTGATTCTCGAGGGCCCGGAACAAGTGATAGTCGGAAGGGGCCTGATTGGTCTGACAAAGAAAATCTGTCGTATTGGTGTCGGAAACTAGTGGCTTGCATTAAAGTTTAGTTGAGATCCCATACCCGCCCTCGTACGTTTTGTTGGGTTCACTCCGATCCCAGAACCTCCTGCACGGCTATTTAACCCAGGTGTCCGATCCGCGGGCTGGAAGACGGACCTCGCTAGTACCCCACCGTTCCGGATCCAGTACTCCGGGAGGGTCCCTTCGGATAGCCGAGGTCGTTCAGATGGTTTCCGATGGCCATATGGGTGACTCCAAGTGTAGTCGCCAATTTGCGAGTGGTGGCGTTCGGCTTCGTGTTGAGGGCGTTCCGCAGGGCTTCGTCAGAAAGTGTTGCAAGACTTTCTTTCCAACCCAATTGCAGTCTATGTTTCAGTTCCCTTTGACCAGCATTTCCAGGTGGAAAAATGAGGACTCCTCAGACACTTTGAATTGCTAAGATCTTTTTAAGTTGCCATATGAAAGATGACAAGTGAAATGATAATGAAGTGATTCTGGCAGGCATTGGGCAGGTGTTTCCCAAGGAAAGAACCAATTGACTGGTGTTTCTCAAATAGGTGCAGCGATTGATATCAGGTGATTCCTGCAGTGTTGATCTGAGGGACCTGAGAAAGCACACACAGTACTATGGTGGGTTTCATGACAAGCATCGTCTTATCACCTGGCTCTGGGATATTCTTGACAAGGACTTCTCTGAACAAGAAAGGCGACTCTTCCTCAAGGTCTCCTCTGCCTCATACATCTCTCTCTCTACTTTATTCTATAAGACCCTTTTTTTGCTTGTATTACATTTGCAGAAGAAAGTGACATATAACATTCATAGTAGTGGGTCTTCTATGTATAGAGTGAGGAGTGAACTGCTGATATGGCAAGTCACCAGTCTTGACTGAATTCTTTGCCTCATTGACTCTATGCCTCACTGTCTCTATGACATTCATAGAGACTGTTTGAAATTACTGTTTCATCTGTTGAGAAAAGCACAGGAGAATACAAATTGTTTAGAATGATTTGACTCTTGGGATTGAAACTTGATTTCCTTTTCCAATTTACTGGTAGACTTGATGAAAGTGAATTCTAAATACCATCTACTGTCAACCCTTGATATACCACCACGCTCACTCACCATCAACTCTTTCCTGAGAACGAATCTACCCCATAGGCTTACCACAGGCACTCCCCCATTTTAGTGCCACCCTCGCTATCTGCCACCTGCCAACACCTTTACTTGCACAAACATGCCTTTTCTATGTAAGTCTTACTTGATATCACATTTAGCAACATACTTCACCAGCCACAATTATTATACCATATGCGAAATGTAATGCTGCCAGTTGCTCCTTTTGGTTGCATGATAGATTTCAAGATTGTAAGGGGTGATTTAGCGTTAGAATGGGCCTCTAGAGATTGGAGAGGGGCATATAGGCGTGCCTAATCCTGTTTCTTCTTTTGCAGAATGGAAACTTCTCATTAAGATTATATGCAGCATCTCCAGACAGCAGTTCAAGTTTGTTCAGTAGCAATGGATGAGGGAAAGGACAGTTTTAAGTGCAAGGAAAAATTGGAAGCGTGCCATTAGGAGGTGAATGTGGTCAAGTCAGCAAAGCTTTGAAAACAATTTTTCACTGTTTTTGGTACGATAATGTGAGCAGATGGTGCATAGGAGTTATACTAATTAAAAATAAGAATTAATTGGATTTAATAATGGATGGAATCATCATTTTCCAAAGCTGTGTAGTTAGTGTATTCTGAGGCATGGACCATTGGCAGCATGGATTAATTAATGTGAAATTTGGTGCATATTTTATATAAATTAGGAAAAAATTGACAATTTTAAAGCCATNTGTAGCTTAGGCTTTGCATTTCCCTCTATCTGTGATACGTTTCTTCTGCACTCTTTTCTTTTTCCTTCAAGAATATCTCCCATTAAGAATATTGAATTTAAAAAGTTCTTATGGAAATTTTTGTTTTGCAGACACAATTTCACCATTCTTTTTATTGTCTGTAAACTTATTAACACTGGGGTCATCAGGGACTCACAATAACAACAGAAAGTAAACAATTTTTCATGTCTTTTTGCCAAGGCTTCATTGTGAGATATTATGAAGCCACCAAATTCTGTTTTCAAGAAAATATTGGGTTGGAAAGAAAGTCTTGCAACACTCTGTGCAAATTTTTCATAATTTTATAACTTCATTGAACTGCAATTTCAGTCATCAATGTAATGACCATTGTTGTCTATGACATGTTCCCAACGCATGGGTAACTGCTCGATGCCCTTTGCCCAGAACTCTGGCGATTGCGAAACGAAGAAACGGCCTACATCATTTTCGAGCTGTGCTCGATCGTCAAAGGCCTTGTCCCGCAGGTGATTCTCGAGGGCCCGGAACAAGTGATAGTCGGA
Organism: Darwinula stevensoni; assembly: GCA_905338385.1. Lineage (NCBI taxonomy): Eukaryota > Metazoa > Arthropoda > Ostracoda > Podocopida > Darwinulidae > Darwinula > Darwinula stevensoni. The sequence goes on along the minus strand of CAJPEV010002865.1, from coordinate 6,159 downwards.
AGGGGCCAAGTCCGGAGAATACGCTGGATGGGGTAAAACTTCCCAGCCCAGTTCCGAAATCGTCTGGCGAGTCATCTTCGCAACACGTGGACGAGCATTGTCATGCAGAAGGAGAACTTTGTCGCGTTTGGGACGCTCTTTTTGAATGACGCCAGCCAACTTCTGAAGTCGAGCAGCGTAGACAACGGCAGTCACGGTAGTACCAGTTGGCAGGAGCTCATAGTACAACATTCCTTCTGAATCCCACTAACAGCAGAGAAGAACCTTCTTCTCGTGGAACCCTGGTTTCGGTTCGTGTGGCGGGAATTCTCTTCGTGGGAGCCACTGACTCTTGCGAGTATGGTTGACGTAGAGGACCCAGCTCGCATCTCCAGTAACGATTTCCTTCAGAAGGTCCTTTCTGTGCGGACGAAGGAGCAGTGATTCGCAGACACTGACACGGCTTGCTCTGTCAGAGTCGCTGAGCTGATGAGGGACCCATGTCGAGTAAACCTTCCGATAGCCGAGGTCGTTCAGATGGTTTCCGATGGCCATATGGGTGACTCCAAGTGTAGTCGCCAATTCGCGAGTGGTGGCATTCGGCTTCGTGTTGAGGGCGTTCCGCAGGGCTTCGTCAGAAAGTGTTGCAAGACTTTCTTTCCAACCCAATAGCAGTCTATGTTTCAGTTCCCTTTGACCACCATTTCCAGGTGGAAAAATGAGGACTCCTCAGACACTTTGAATTGCTAAGATCTTTTTAAGTTGCCATATGAAAGATGACAAGTGAAATGATAATGAAGTGATTCTGGCAGGCATTGGGCAGGTGTTTCCCAAGGAAAGAACCAATTGACTGGTGTTTCTCAAATAGGTGCAGCGATTGATATCAGGTGATCCCTGCAGTGTTGATCTGAGGGACCTGAGAAAGCACACACAGTACTATGGTGGATTTCATGACAAGCATCGTCTTATCACCTGGTTCTGGGATACTCTTGACAAGGACTTCTCTGAACAAGAAAGGCAACTCTTCCTCAAGGTCTCCTCGTGCCTCATACATCTCTCTCTCTACTTTATTCTATAAGAGCCTTTTTTTGCTTGTATTACATTTGCAGAAGAAAGTGACATATAACATTCATAGTAGTGGGTCTTCTATGTATAGAGTGAGGAGTGAACTGCTGATATGGCAAGTCACCAGTCTTGACTGAATTCTTTGCCTCATTGACTCTATGCCTCACTGTCTCTATGACATTCATAGAGACTGTTTGAAATTACTGTTTCATCTGTTGAGAAAAGCACAGGAGAATACAAATTGTTTAGAATGATTTGACTCTTGGGATTGAAACTTGATTTCCTTTTCCAATTTCCTGGCAGACTTGATGAAAGTGAATTCTAAATACCATCTACTGTCAACCCTTGATATACCACCACTCTCACTCACCATCAACTCTTTCCTGAGAACGAATCTTCCCCATAGGCTTACCACAGGCACTCCCCCATTATAGTGCCACCCTCGCTAGCTGCCACCTGGCAACACCTTTACTTGCACAAACATGCCTTTTCTATGTAAGTCTTACTTGATATTACATTTAGCAACATACTTCACCAGCCACAATTATTATACCATATGCGAAATGTAATGCTGCCAGTTGCTCCTTTTGGTTGCATGATAGATTTCAAGATTGTAAGGGGTGATTTAGCGTTAGAATGGGCCTCTAGAGATTGGAGAGGGGCGGAAAAATTGGAAGTGTGCCATTAGGAGGTGAATGTGGTCAAGTCAGCAAAACTTTGAAAACAATTTTTCCCTGTTTTTGGTACGATAATGTGAGCAGATGGTGCATAGGAGTTATACTAATTAAAAATAAGAATTAATTGGATTTAATAATGGATGGAATAGATATCATTTTCCAAAGCTGTGTAGTTAGTGTATTCTAAGGCATGGACCATTGGCAGCATGGATTAATTAATGGAAATTTGGTGCATATTTTATATAAATTAAGAAAAAATTGACAATTTTAAAGCCATTATCATTTTCCAAAGCTGTGTAGTTAGTGTATTCTAAGGCATGGACCATTGGCAGCATGGATTAATTAATGTGAAATTTGGTGCATATTTTATATAAATTAAGAAAAAATTGACAATTTTAAAGCCATGTGTTTTGATATAGTGTTAAAATCGACCGAGACCAACAGTGGTGGTGTATCGAGAGTTTACTGTAGTGCCTCATATCTATCTATGTTCTATCCCTTTTGTCAGTCTCAGAATTTCACATCCCTTTTCCTCTTTATTTAACTGACTGATCTGACATAACTAGCCTTCACAGCTCCACTACTGTGTGCCGATCTCTCAACTCGTTACCCCCATATCATTTCTCTTTGTTGCAACTTTGATTCATCACAACTTGTTTGTTATTTTTTAAACAGCAAGGTATTCCATAAGAGTGGAATCCATCAGTATGCTTGATGACTGTCCCTGAGTGTTTAGTTTCCTGTTATTCATCTCAAAACTAATGCATATTTGTGCATGGATATTGCAGTTTGTGACATCTTGCAGTTCTGCTCCCCGCCTTGGTTTCAGTCACCTGGAACCCCCATTCTCGATCCGTTGCGTGGAGGTCGGAGAAGACGAAGACACGGGAGACACACTGGGTACGTCGATGTTGGATGAATCGCTTTTGCTTGTCCTACTACCCTGCTGCATTCTAGTCACCTGGAACCCCCATTCTCGATCCGTTGCGTGGAGGTCGGAGAAGACGAAGACACGGGAGACACACTGGGTACGTCGATGTTGGATGAATCGCTTTTGCTTGTCCTACTACCCTGCTGCATTCCTCTTGTAGCCCCAAAGAATAAAAGAATAATATGTAGGAAATAGAGCATCCTCTTGCAAACTTATTGTTCATGGGGTATGACTTCTTGGCATCTCAGAAATTAATGTTGATATCAGTAACAGATTGCTGTGCTTAAGTAATCCCTGCCTGTTTTGGAATATTTTTGTTCAAGGAAAGCAGCAGCCATTCATTCCCCCCCCTCTCCCCTCATTTCCTTTAGTGAGCATGGATTTCAAGAGGCAGCCATTTGACCAGAATTGGTGAATGTTACCTTAAATCATGAGACTGCAAATTTTTTGTCAGGGTTTGAATGTTTGAATGTACTTGTTACAGGACTGAATCTGTTCAATGTTTTTGAGTGAATTGCATCCATGATAACAGAAACCAGAAGGATTTGTGATTATATGGCAGGTAACACCTATCGAGTCCCTGCCTAGCTCGTGCCTATCAACATTTTCTTTTTTCCATCGGTCAGGGAGTGTGATNCATCTCCAGTAACGATTTCCTTCAGAAGGTCCTTTCTGTGCGGACGAAGGAGCAGTGATTCGCAGACACTGACACGGCTTGCTCTGTCAGAGTCGCTGAGCTGATGAGGGACCCATGTCGAGTAAACCTTCCGATAGCCGAGGTCGTTCAGATGGTTTCCGATGGCCATATGGGTGACTCCAAGTGTAGTCGCCAATTCGCGAGTGGTGGCATTCGGCTTCTTGTTGAGGGCGTTCCGCAGGGCTTCGTCAGAAAGTGTTGCAAGACTTTCTTTCCAACCCAATAGCAGTCTATGTTTCAGTTCCCTTTGACCACCATTTCCAGGTGGAAAAATGAGGACTCCTCAGACACTTTGAATTGCTAAGATCTTTTTAAGTTGCCATATGAAAGATGACAAGTGAAATGATAATGAAGTGATTCTGGCAGGCATTGGGCAGGTGTTTCCCAAGGAAAGAACCAATTGACTGGTGTTTCTCAAATAGGTGCAGCGATTGATATCAGGTGATCCCTGCAGTGTTGATCTGAGGGACCTGAGAAAGCACACACAGTACTATGGTGGATTTCATGACAAGCATCGTCTTATCACCTGGTTCTGGGATACTCTTGACAAGGACTTCTCTGAACAAGAAAGGCAACTCTTCCTCAAGGTCTCCTCGTGCCTCATACATCTCTCTCTCTACTTTATTCTATAAGAGCCTTTTTTTGCTTGTATTACATTTGCAGAAGAAAGTGACATATAACATTCATAGTAGTGGGTCTTCTATGTATAGAGTGAGGAGTGAACTGCTGATATGGCAAGTCACCAGTCTTGACTGAATTCTTTGCCTCATTGACTCTATGCCTCACTGTCTCTATGACATTCATAGAGACTGTTTGAAATTACTGTTTCATCTGTTGAGAAAAGCACAGGAGAATACAAATTGTTTAGAATGATTTGACTCTTGGGATTGAAACTTGATTTCCTTTTCCAATTTCCTGGCAGACTTGATGAAAGTGAATTCTAAATACCATCTACTGTCAACCCTTGATATACCACCACTCTCACTCACCATCAACTCTTTCCTGAGAACGAATCTTCCCCATAGGCTTACCACAGGCACTCCCCCATTATAGTGCCACCCTCGCTAGCTGCCACCTGGCAACACCTTTACTTGCACAAACATGCCTTTTCTATGTAAGTCTTACTTGATATTACATTTAGCAACATACTTCACCAGCCACAATTATTATACCATATGCGAAATGTAATGCTGCCAGTTGCTCCTTTTGGTTGCATGATAGATTTCAAGATTGTAAGGGGTGATTTAGCGTTAGAATGGGCCTCTAGAGATTGGAGAGGGGCGGAAAAATTGGAAGTGTGCCATTAGGAGGTGAATGTGGTCAAGTCAGCAAAACTTTGAAAACAATTTTTCCCTGTTTTTGGTACGATAATGTGAGCAGATGGTGCATAGGAGTTATACTAATTAAAAATAAGAATTAATTGGATTTAATAATGGATGGAATAGATATCATTTTCCAAAGCTGTGTAGTTAGTGTATTCTAAGGCATGGACCATTGGCAGCATGGATTAATTAATGGAAATTTGGTGCATATTTTATATAAATTAAGAAAAAATTGACAATTTTAAAGCCATGTGTTTTGATATAGTGTTAAAATCGACCGAGACCAACAGTGGTGGTGTATCGAGAGTTTACTGTAGTGCCTCATATCTATCTATGTTCTATCCCTTTTGTCAGTCTCAGAATTTCACATCCCTTTTCCTCTTTATTTAACTGACTGATCTGACATAACTAGCCTTCACAGCTCCACTACTGTGTGCCGATCTCTCAACTCGTTACCCCCATATCATTTCTCTTTGTTGCAACTTTGATTCATCACAACTTGTTTGTTATTTTTTAAACAGCAAGGTATTCCATAAGAGTGGAATCCATCAGTATGCTTGTCCCTGAGTGTTTAGTTTCCTGTTATTCATCTCAAAACTAATGCATATTTGTGCATGGATATTGCAGTTTGTGACATCTTGCAGTTCTGCTCCCCGCCTTGGTTTCAGTCACCTGGAACCCCCATTCTCGATCCGTTGCGTGGAGGTCGGAGAAGACGAAGACACGGGAGACACACTGGGTACGTCGATGTTGGATGAATCGCTTTTGCTTGTCCTACTACCCTGCTGCATTCTTCTTGTAGCCCCAAAGAATAAGAGAATAATATGCAGGAAATAGAGCATCCTCTTGCAAACTTATTGTTCATGGGGTATGACCTCTTGGCATCTCAGTAAGTAATGTTGATATCAGTAACAGATTGCTGTGCTTAAGCTCTCCCCTCATTTCCTTTAGTGAGCATGGATTTCAAGAGGCAGCCATTTGACCAGAATTGGTGAATGTTACCTTAAATCATGAGACTGCAAATTTTTTGTCAGGGTTTGAATGTTTGAATGTACTTGTTACAGGACTGAATCTGTTCAATGTTTTTGAGTGAATTGCATCCATGATAACAGAAACCAGAAGGATTTGTGATTATATGGCAGGTAACACCTATCGAGTCCCTGCCTAGTTCGTGCCTATCAACATTTTCTTTTTTTCCATCGGTCAGGGAGTGTGATAAGAGGGTTTTTGAAGATAGGATCCCGTCGGGACCCAGTGAATCGTCTCCCGACTTCCTCGACCTGCTTCAACCTTCTCAAGCTCCACAATTACCACAAGAAGAGCACCCTGCGAGACAAGTTGCGATATGCAATTCACAGTAACACCGGCTTTGAACTCTCCTAGTGTGTGATGCATTGGTGTCCATGTTGATGTGGTTCTAAATTATTCCCATATTCACTCTCGTCTTTCCACATCCAAACAGCAGCTGTTTGGCAATAAAGCAGATTT
>CAJPEV010002864.1:0-37841 GCA_905338385.1 Darwinula stevensoni | reverse complement strand
TTCATCTATTCATATACATTGTTCACATACATTGTTCACATACATTGTTCACATACATTGTTCACATACATTGTTCACATACATTGTTCACATACATTGTTCACATACATTGTTCACATACATTGTTCACATACATTGTTCACAAACATTGAATATTGGAATGATGATATTCCTATTTTACGGTGCGAGCGGGAATCCTTTCACTGGCGCAGGTCTTTCCCCGTTATATGAATCAGATGAACAGGTCCTTCATCTCCGCCGAAAAAGCGTTTGGAGAAGGGGCTGGAGAAAAGAAAGTTCTCTATCTCCACCATAGAAATTGGCGTTCTCCGCACGATTTATTTTAGGTCGTGACCTTTTCGAGCATCCATCGCTGAATGGATTCGCTGAAATGGGGCGAAAACGAATCGGTCGAGGAGCGAAATTGAATCAGGGAAAGAATTGGGGAATGTCGAAGGTGCGAAGGGGAAGGGGAAATGTCGGAATGTCGGAATGAAAATGGTCGAAGCAGACTTTTTTCATCGAGTCGGGGAATCCACGAGGCCGACTCTCGAGCCTACCGTTCAAAAGTTTTGATTGCGTCCGATGGTTCTCAGAGACTCCATGGCATTTCGATCGTTGTCGCCCACGATGTCTCGGCCCGTTTCTCTCCCGGATGGACCCTGCCTGATTGCCAGGGCCAGATTGCCAGGGCCAGATTGCCAGGGCCAGATTGCCAGGGCCAGATTGCCAGGGCCAGATTGCCAGGGCCAGATTGCCAGGGCCAGATTGCCAGGGCCCATTCCCACGAACTGCGAACAGCAACGTCCGGGGAATCCAACCGAGCAACCACCGTGCAAGGTCAGCTCGCAGGCTGGCGGCAGAAAGCGATCCAGAAGACGGTCCGAGACATCCGGCGGAGCAGACGCATCCTCCCGTCGCTCTCTTCGCGCCGCCCGCCTCGGGGAACGCGGAAGGAAGCAGAAGGGGACGCGCGACTTTGGACACCTGTGCCATCCGTCCGAGACAAATATCTTCCCGTACGTCTTAGGTGAAGACTATGACCTAAGATGATGAATTTTCGACGAATTCTCCCATGCGCCTTCCTCGGCGAAAGTAACATTCGACCCATTGTTTCGATTTCATCAAAGACGACAATTTTTCTTTCGGGACAATTTTTACTTTTCGACCTTTTCTCATGTCTCGGGGAATTCCATGAATTCTACTTGGAAATCGAACCGCCTTCCCTCCATCCTCCGGGCCTGAGATTTCTGGAGACTCCTTCGGCTCGGTTACCTCGTAAGACCGATTCGTTCGAGAATTCCAATGTCTTCCTCTGCGGCGTCCGTGAAGGGGAAGAGATCTTTCCTCGAATAAAGCTTTGGAGATGATTCCAGCTGTACGAGGCGCTGACGAGCTGCGGCGGGTGCTTTGGCGCCATCTAGCGTCGATTGTGTGAGCTTCTAGCCACGTTTTCATGCTAATTGGGAAGTTCGAAGACATCAGCCTCCTTTATAGTAATTGGAAAACTACAACGACTTTTCTGATGTTACTGAAATAAAATATGTGATATTAGAATTGTTCAACGGGAAATCGTTCTCGCGTGGACGTGATAACGTTTCTGTACACTGTCGTAATTGACGCAGTCATTGACGCAGTCAATGCACAGTGGAAAGTCAATTGACGCAGTCAATTGACTTTGCAACCATCGTGGTTTTTGCTATACTTAGCAAAAACCACGATGGTTGCAAAGTCAGCAATGCAAAATTGACTACAATAGTCACAGTTGCTTACGCAAGAAACACCTTAGTCGTCCGTTTTCACAGAAGTCAGACTCGCGTACTTCACCAGTACTCATTGTGGTCTGTCGAAGGAAGTGACACGAAATCCCCTACAAATTCAAATTGGTCAATATGACCAATTCCACCAATTTCACATGACCAATTTGAAAATCATCACCTCCCTCTCAAACCGATAGAGATCACTTTTTAATCCGTCATCTCGTCAATGCGCATTCCTTCAGACGCCTGCGAAGGTTTTCGAACGAGAAATCGAAATTCGATTTTTCCGGGAAATATTTCGAGCCAAGCGGGCCAAAGTCTAGGCCGACGAAGTTAAGGAGGCCGACGAAGTTAAGGAGGCCGACGAAATTGAAGAGGAGAATTAGGTGAAAATCGGTGAAATGTTCTCTCCCGCTCAAAACCGTCCTTGAAGGGGGATTTGTCAAGAGGGGGAACAAAAAAAAAATTTCTTAAAAAACAAAAAAAAAACTGAGAACATTGGGTGAAAAACATTTTTCCCAATGGAGAAGAGCATGGAAAGGGAGTCACGTCACATGTCACAACGCTCGTATAGCATTTTTTTTTTTTATGCGGAGGATCGTCGTTCGTCGTTTTCCTGGTTGGGTGATTCGTCGACAGTCTCTTCACTCCTGTGCGTGGATGTGTTCTAATCCCTTAATCCTCTCATCCTTAAAATCCTACGGGTTTATTGCCCTCAAAATCTGGAAGGATTTAAAAGCGGCAGAAGTTCCTGGAGTCCACTTACATAAATATTCATATCACTTGTAACTTTTACATTTTATTCTAATTTTGTAGGCCTAAAAACAGGAAATAAATATATTTTATTATAATTTGAAGCCTTCTACTGGTGATTTATCATTCGGAAGTGAGTGATTCAAGTCGAATCTCCCGACGGAGTGAACCCGCAAAGTCTTCGGATTTCCTCTGCAAGGGATTCCAAGCAATCAAGAGAATGGGCAAGGAACAAAGTTCGGAGAAATTTCTGAAGAAAAAAAAAACAAGAAAAAACGGTTCAGGTTGGAAGTCTTCGATGGTTCCACGCCCTTGAAAAGGTCGCAGCACCATATGGAAACCCCGTCGCTGCTCGTCGAACCTCAGGAACCGCCCACTGGTCCTCGGCAAGACCATTTCTTGTGCTTTCTCGAAATGGTTCCAAAACGGTTCCCTTCAGAGCTTGATACTTAAATATTTTATCTCATCACTCGCTCAGAACAATCCCTTCCCACTGGCTTAGGCAATTCCTTAAACGGTTGCTTATGTCCTGAGTGCCTTCTCCGGCTGTCTCCTTCGTACTTTAAAGGTGTGATACCCTTGCACGTTCCCGGTCCTGAAGGCCTCCGCATTCGGAACGGATGTTGCCTCAGCTATTCTTTGCTCTCTGGGGGTAGGGATGTTGCCGTGTAAGGAACTCTGGAAAGTTATTTTTTTCCTATAACTTTTCACCATTGTGAAAAGTCGGCTCATGGTTGGGGCATGTGCGGTTTCCCAACAATAAGCTCGAGTTGGCCCGATGAAGGGCCAACAGAACGTGCCAGCCAACTTCAGCAGGCTTAAACCAACCAAGTGATGGCCTCATAAAAATGTTTTGATTTGGATTGAGCGATGGTTCCGAGTGGAACCATTTCATTCACAAAGGGGTTTTTAAGTTTAACACCTTTGAAGGTGCGACGTGAAGCCCTCGTAGGTGGTTCCCCATTGAATCATTTTTTTAAAAGCATATTTCCATATTGGGATGGGAAATGAAGGGACTTTCTCGCGGGCAGACTCGAAATCGATCGTTCATATTGCATCGGATGTTTCCTCGTGTCGTCGACCGGATCTCGCTCAGGGTCGAGCGATTGGGAAAGGTGAGAGGCCGAAGATTGGTAGCCTTGTCCTTTATCCCTTTGAGATCCGGATCAGGGTCGGGACAGGATTTTCCGGCTTCGCCGATGACGCCGTCTTGCCTAATGCATTTTCATGGCTGTCGGCTTTTACGGTTCTCGAGGCTTGTGGGCTCCAAAATTCCCTCCTAAGAGGAAAAGCGCCATCTTTTGCTACAAGCTGAGCTACTAAACCATTTCTGGGCTCAAACTCAAGCTGAGATGATGCGGAATCTGATTACTCAATGCATTTTTTGGTATATCCAAGATGAAATGAATTTAACATTTTCCAAATCTGAAGATATTGCCAACATTTGCGCGAAGATTTTGAGCTTTGGGAGACACTGTAACGCAAAGAGCTTCTGGAAAAATTACTAAACAAGGCAATGGCATCATGAACCGTTAAATTTCACATTTTTATTTTCTGTGAATTTGAAAAGACAATTTTTTTTCCGATTTTCACCAACGTCGTATTTACTGTTTCAAGCAAGATAAAAAGCGTGAAACTAGTCTAAAAAGAAAGCTCTCGCCAAGCTCTTTTCATGGGTAAATTACTCGTGTTCCTACTTTTAATTTTGCGTTTGTGCTTTTTTCTGAGCTTTCGAACCCGCCAAATTCCCTTCTGAAAGTTGTTATATTGTTAAATAAAGAATCCTGATGCCACAACCAGGCATATCTCGCCTGTGACCTATAAGCAGCCCTAGTCCTATTATGCGCTTAATATTAAACATTAAATATTAATATTTGATGTGCCTGTGGATTTCCCAACTACAATTCAGTTGGCCTTCTTAACGTATATTTGAAGAGAATGAGACTCGAGAAAGGAGGAATCGTCATAGAAATCGAATTTAGATTCTCATCCCTCAATTGAAGACCTTCGCAACGAAAGGCGTCTGATGGCATGCATCTTAGTCATCGGGATGGGCAGACATGGTGGGGTAAGGTGGGGTGAGGTGGGGGGAGGTGGGGGGAGGTGGGTGGGGGGGGGTAGGATGAGGGGGTTAGGTGGGGTGAGGAGGGGTGAGGTGGGGTGAGGTGGGTGGGCGGGGGTAGGTGGCAATCTAACTTCTGCCGCCTCATCGGCGGCCCAAGAGTATCCTCCTCCCAATGCATTCCCTGTTGAAGTGCATGAGCCTCATGGCTCGGTCTCCTTTTCCTCTCGTGTGTCTTAGGTTTTCGTGTTTCAATGATATATCCGTTTTCGAGCTGCTTTATATGCAAGGCCTCGATTTATGCCTCCTACCATACTTGATTTAAAAATGAAGGGTGTGCCCTTGGAGAAGACCCCAAACAAAATAATTGCGATTCACTTTTTTTCGTTCTTTCCGTAATTTGTTTCATTTGCCCATGAAGAAATAAAATTCTTCAACATTTTCCCAGCATCATTGTGCACTTCATGCGATAAGCATTTTTGTTTCCCTCCTTGGTGTTGCAGATTCCGTTACGTAGAGGTTTTGGACCTCAATCTCCGAGTCGCGCTTCTTGAAAAATTAATCCTGCAGGCCGTGTGAAAATGCATTGCCGTTTGGCATCACTTATTCTCGATGATATTTCGCATTTCCTGTTACCATCAATTGATTTCACTCAATATATTGTGGGGTATCAACGGAGTTTCCCCCAAAGCGTGAAGTCCCAACACTCCTAGCGAAGATCAGAAAATCAAATGAAGATGCTCCGATGCGATGAGCGGATTCCCCCGGCATCTAATGCACAATTCATGGCTCGTTCGAGGCACGTCAGAGACGGAGATGATGGGAAATTTTTCAATTAGCGTCAACCCTCGGTAGAAGGAAAGAACAGTCGAATCTGTGGATAATGCAGGATCCCCATGAGGAAATCTGGATCGGTCTCATCATGAGGAAATTTTTTTCCTTTCCCACAAAACGCATCAACATTCTCCTCACGGATACAACCAGATCCTTGCCCATATCGACGGATCGGAAACGAGGATCGAAAATGAGGATCGAAAACGAGGATCGAAAACGAGGATCGAAAATGAGGATCGAAAACGAGGATCGAAAATGAGGATCGAAAACGAGGATCGAAAATGAGGATCGAAAATGAGGATCGAAAATGAGGATCGGAAATGAGGATCGAAAAACGTACATGATCCGAGGCAGATTGCGGTGAAACGTGGACATGATGGAGACCAGCATGTACGGGGCCCAGATGAATATCAGCACCGACACCATCACGATGTTCATCTGCGGTCAGAAATATCACCCGCGGTATGAGTGAATTTTCCATGCAACAGAAGTCATTTGTGGAAAAAATCCGAATCGGGTATCTAAATAAATTCATGAAATTCCTCAAAAAGCCCTTAAATATCATTATTCTCCTGCGAGTGGACTCATCTCTCCTGTTTTACGCATCGATTCCTTTTTATGATATTTTTAAATCTTGTTTTTTATTTTATTTTATTTTACTGTGATCAGGTAGATTTTGGGTGTGTCTTTCAGCCAACCGATTGATATATATCTTAGACATCTGGTTTAATTATCAAAAAACTCAAGGCTTGAATCATTTTCCAATTATTACCTAAAAGCGGTGTCTCAGTAAAAACCTTTATTAGCAGGTAATACAGACCTGACAAAAAAAGGAAACGTATTTTGCTCGACCCATAGGAAGAATAAAATGCCTGAATTGCATTGGCATTGCCCTCTTTCGAAACGGCTTCGTCCCGAATCGATACGAAGTCTCACTGCCTCTTACATGTCAGGAAAAAACAGTAAAAGGTCAATGGAGATCTCAAAGATTGAAAAAAGTTCTACTAATGGCATTCCCTTACAAAACGTCTACCTGCCCCCCCCCCCGGTGGATTTGGAACCAGGTGAATGTCCCCTTAGGCGTAATTTCCACCTGTTGGAGCGATGTCCCCCCGGGGGAAAATCCACCTGGCACTAAATACATGCCTTAGTAGCACATAACATTGAATCAACATTGAATCCATGTTGATTCAACATCCGGGTGCTACTAGGGTGGGCGCGAATGGATAGCTGGTTTTCCACTTGGGGGGGGGGGGGGACGTCCATCTGGTTCCACTTCACCCCCTATCCACCTGATTTTTTGACCAGGGAAATCGGGGGTGGACGTTATGTTAGGGTTACAAAGATTAGAGGCTTCTTCTCGGCTCACCAGTCTGGGGGGTGAAGGGCACCCCTTCCCCACCTTCATGATATCAAGTCAAGGAACGCAGAAAACGATGGCGCCTATCCAAATTTCACAACAGACCTTCAGGAGATGCAGTTCCATGGGCTTGAGACCGAGGCAGTTGCCGCAGGAGATGGAAGACCCACTCCTCACTGCCATCCCGCCCGCGTGGATGTTGGTCGGGTGGTATCGCATCACGTGGCGCAACACGATCGTGTACAGGGTGGCCACGAGCACGATCGAGAACAGGTAGCAGAAGGTGATGGTAGCTGCGTTACCAGAAGCGGAGTCACTTTCTAATTAGCTAATTACAATCTAATATAATCGAATTAGCTAATTACAATCTAATCTAAGTCTAATCCGCTTAATGGAATACCCGATTTACGTCACGATGCAGAGGATAGCCAATTTCATTTTCGCTATTAATGACAGTTAATTTCATCAGGTCGGCTCTATTTTTTAAACAGTGCATGGAGATAGATAATAAAAAAAGAAATTGCCAAATTTGAAGAAAATTGACACATCATGTTCCATGCCAGTTCAAACCTGATATGCAAATAAAGTGAGATACAAGCCCCGCTGAAGCGTCTCAGTGAAGCCGACCTCCACGGCCGTTCTGGATGGCGACGGGCAGACACTCGCTGCACGGATGGCGAGGATGTCCTTCAACCTTCAAGGTTTTAGCGGATGGCGAGGATGTCCTTCAACCTTCAAGGTTTTAGCGGATGGCGAGGATGTCCTTCAACTTTCAAGGTTTTAGCGGATGGCGAGGATGTCCTTCAACCTTCAAGGTTTTAGCGGATGGCGAGGATGTCCTTCAACCTTCAAGGTTTTAGCGGATGGCAAGGATGTCCTTCAACCTTCAATATTTTAACCGGGGTAGCACGTGATGCATTGGGTCAATATCATTCAAAATTTGCGTCATCTTTCTTTCGTCTATCCACATGCGATTTTTGAAATATTGGGCCGATCGGATGAAATTCACTATCATTCCTAAAGAAACTGGAATTTGCACCTTTTTTTTACAGTGCGCTGGTCCCGCCAGTATTCCTTAAGGAGTCCAGGAAGCAAAATCTTCTCAAAGACTTTCTTCGAGCCCTCGCGCACTCATCATCCCCTTTGAGTGTTTACGTAATCGGTACTCTGGATTTGAACCAGACTAATATGTTTTTTCCCCTTATTGCAGTCCGGGTAATGAGAATTTGACGGGAAAGGAAGAATTACGAGTGGATGAGATGACTTTGGTACCTAGGCAACACACCCCCGTTGAGCCAACGTAAGCTGGATCCCCCACGAGACGTGGGCCCAGCGTGGGCCCAGCGTTGGACCCTCTTCCCTCGGCTCCACTTAGAGCCTGTAGGCCCACTTCAAGCAAACAGTAAACGGTGGCGGGCGGCAAGACTTTCCGATGGACTTTTCCTGATGGTTTTCACGTCCATTCGGCTCCAGCCGATTCGTCGAGGATCGAAACGAAAAGTATGGCACAGTTCGTGTCCGTTCTCTTCCGACTTTACGGTTCGCACAAAGGCAAACTTCGGCTGCGAGAAAATTAATTATGCTTTCTGCAGTCTTTCTCTCTGAAGCTTTGAAGGCCAGCTCTGAAACGGGGAGAAACCTTGATTCCAACCTTGATTCTGGCCTCAACCCCCCCACCCCCTTGCCGATTTCCCATTTTCTTCCTCCTTTTCCCTTTTTCTTCCTCGGCGCCGAAAGGAAGACTCCATGGAGCAGTGACTTTTCTATGCGATCGCCTGTTCGTGGAAGCGCATGGATCGGCAGTGCAAACGCTCTCTATTGCGTCATGCACAATATCTTCAAGAATGGATGTGCGATGCTGTGCCAGACACCTTGAGCCCCGAAGATTATCGGTAGTTGGAACTGATGAAAAATACAAACTGTCTCCTGACTTTTTTTTTTAATAGAGAGAGAGACAGAGAGAGAGAGATGATTTATTAGGGCTCAATTAGTAGCTGTATGACGGAAGAATTTTGACTATATGGGAAGGGAATCGAGGGAGCAGGCTTCAATTAGGCATATACTTTCCCTAACGCAGCTGATCCAATCACAGCACTCATTTCATCAGGAAACTTTCGGGAGATTCCTCTCGGGAGATCTTGTGAATCGCAGCATCAAAAGGGCTTGTTTCCCCTCTTATCAGAGAGAAAAAAAAGTTGAAGACGCCAAACAGCCATCTTCAATGCGGAAATTGAGGCAAAATTCCATTTACGCGGAACTCCATCGCCTCGCAATTCCAGATGTTGATCATCGCATCGAAATTGAAGGCAATGTCTCCGGGTCGAGATCCAATTATTTCCAAGTCAAAATTGCCCTGGGCTCTGAGAGGGAGTTCCCGCTTTGTTTCCCAGCCGTCGAGGAGAGATTCATCTCTTTGTGCTTGCTAGACCGAAGATTTGCTTTGATGTTTCCTCAGACAGGGCAGAAAAATAAAAGTTCGTCCTTGAAATATCTGATTAACGGTAAACAATAAAAATATGATAAAATAATTTGCACAAAAATTGACAAATAATAATAGAGAGACTCCGATATCTGAGAGAGAAATAAAAAGTGAATGGGGGAAGGTATTGGCGGTGATGGGCTTTAAGACTCCAATCGCAGGAGGCAACACATCGGAGCATTTCGCATATACATATTTAGCATATATATATTTAGCATACCCAAGTAGCACGCGAACGTTCACAAGGATGTTCAAAGTTCACGGAAGAACTTTGAACGGTTTTGGGCACTCCGATCCATGACGGCATTTGAAATTCTTCGAACGTTAAAGGGACGGTTTCTTCAAGCGGAGATGCGACAGCAGCTCGAACGAAGGTTCGCACAACCGAAGCCAGATGGCGCCCATGTCGCCGCTATGGCGAGCCAATGCCTGATGCGGCAGTAATCATTCCATGATGCATTCCAGACAGTGCCCACTTTTTCCCCACAGACACAACGGGGAGTGACATTTAAATCCTCCAACGAATCGGTCAAAAGAGGTAACCCAATCCGAAGAGTCTCCAGAAAACTCTGGCTAGGAGGATGAAGGGAGTATATTTCAATTCTCAAGGTGACTCGAAGGAATCATACATAATAGACGCCTGTAATTGAATCTCGACTCGCACGGAGAGATGGTAATGCTACTTCTTTCTATTGTTTTGGAGCTATTTTTCCCGATCAGATTGATCTGCCGCCACGATCGGATCTGATCCTTGGCTCGGGAGAAAGGGCTAGATGCAATTGAAATGGTCGATTCCAATATGTTGACTGCTTGTTGGATGAATTCTGAATAGGAAAGTACTCTGAACCTTTGGTGCTGTTTGGGAATATTCAATTCACGTCTATGATGCACGTTCAGGGAGCGCATAATTTTAACTTTTTTTTTTACTGGTCGAATTTTTGGACAATAGTTAATAGAACGTTTCAAAAGACGTTCAATGCACATTGGCAGTACTTTGGGACTTTCGTTGGGTACTTGCAAACAGGCACTATCAGCTATAGAAAAAAAAATCGGTCCTATCAGCGACAGACGAGGGATCAGACGCTGACGTAAGGCTCTGCAACAAGTCGCCACCGTGACCCAGCTTCCTAGGTGAGAGTTATCAGCGCCTTCGAAGGTATGTTTTAAGAAAAGTGACAGCAGCAAAAAATGAAAGTAAGGTGGAAAATGGGAGAGAGACATCTTTAACGAGATGAAGGTAAAACAGGGCAAAAGGAAATGAAAGGGGGGAGAGAACAAACTTAAGGGGGAAAAAAATATGACAAAAAAGGAGGGGCATAAAAGAGAAGCGAGAAGAATAAAAGGTTTAAAAGGAATATGACGTATGAGGAAAAACATGGAAATAGTCTGCTTCGAGGACATTTCTGGATTGTGAAAAGAAGAAAAAAAAAGTAAGCGAAGCCAAAATGAAAGTGAAAAAGGCAGAACCAAGAGAGAAAAAAGGAGTGGATGAAGTGAGTGTCACTTGGGTTAGGTGTCATCCCGAGTCTACTGCTTGTTATCCTCATATCGCTTGAACTGGGGTCGAGTTTCCATTAAGCGAATGCGAACGCGTTGTTGGAGGCGTGCAATTCGCAATTACCCTCCTCCGCGGCCGCTTTCTTCCCCCCCGGAGTCGACCGTGCACCGGGAGGACGACATCCTCCCGGTTCGCCGCCGAGCCGCGAAGTCTCGCGGGTCTCCCGCCGTGGCTGCACCTCCGAACCGGAGGGCCTTCTGTCCTTGGTGCAAACTGCGTCGAAGGACATGTCATCCTCGGGAGGGTAGATTCCACCGCGATCGAGAAAAGCGCGAACTACTTCTTTCTTTACAGAAAAAAAATTAAACAGTGTAATTAAACAGTTGAATCACCGTTGAATCATCGGTAACGTATCTGTAAGGGTGTAATCTCTCGTAGGCTTTCTCCAGCAGGCTGCATATGATAGGATTCGCGAGTAAATCCCGGTTCGGAGAATACGCGATCCTTGAGATGCTTCCAGCTCTTTTATCCTCTTTCGGAGATGAAGCAAATGCGCGTTCCTAATGCGAAAGCAATGCAAGACTTAAATCCCACCGAGTCTCCAAGCGCTGGATATAATTTGTCCCAAACGTTCGCCGAGAAATCTGTCGCGATCAAGAATCGGAGGCTTCAGAGATTCCTGATTGGCTGATTCCGACTCGGAATCCGACGGCGAAGCATGGGGGCTTTGCTTTGGAGGCATGACCGAGGCCGACATTAAGCCATGACTTAAAGTCGGCCTCGGGTTTTGGACGACTTTAAGCCATTGCTTAAAGTCGTCCAAAAACGTCACAGCCGTCTGAATGGATCCCTATGCACCTCGGGGTCGTCTTTATGTAGTTTTTTTTATTGTAATGCAAAAAGTAACCGCGACATAGACTGGAGACTCGCCAAGTCGTGAAACTAAGCACGGAAGGTTAATGGAAGGTTAATTAACCGTTGAAGGTCGACCTTTACATACGATTCATCGCCAGTCCGACCAACACTCTCCAGCTCGATCTCGATTGGGCTCGAGCCCGGGTCCATCCCTTAGCCGGCGGCAAGGTTCGAAGGAAACGGCCGGAGAATCCGGAAAAAAAAAAAAACTCGTAATGCCGAGTCGGAATGAATCACGATCGACCTCAAGGTTGCGCAAATATTTCCATATATTCCCATACGTAAGAGTCCTTCCCACATTTTAGCCGCTTTTCCTCCACACTTGCCAGGAATCTCTCCGGAGTTTTCAAACCTTTCGAATAATATTCATTGAGAATATTATTCCCTTCCTCTGCGTTGTCTGAGGGGAAGGATCCGATGTTGGCCGCCTACGTGGGCAGCCCACTGCGATGTTGGCCTGCACTCCTTCACGTCAACGTGGGCCCTACGTAGTGTGTTCCTTGGGTAGCGCAGAGGCTTATCTTTTAAAAAAGGGTATCAGTCGTAATACAAATAAAATAAAATAATTTTTAAAATTCCGAAGCGTGAGGTTCCTTAACGCGAATAACAGGAATAAAAGATAAACGGTTCTGATCTTCCCATTGAATAACGTGAAATTTTCGCCCTGACTTTATTCTTCTATATGGCATTCTCAAGTTCTTTTCTCTCTCCCCCTCTCTCTCTTCCACTCCACGTGACTTCTGATTTGTTTGTCTCAGAGAAAAACAAATCTTGATTTGTTTTTCTCTGAGAAAGCCGAGAAAACCAACTCGAAGGCACATCGCATCCTCCGGTTAGAAAGGAGCCTCCCTTACCGACGATGTAGACGATGGCCGAGAGGCTGGTGTCGTCCCAGTCGATGGAGCACGACGTGTAGAACGGCTCCTGCACGTACCGCGACCACAGCCCCAGCAGGGGCGGGAGCGTCCAGAGCACGCTGAAGACCCACACGAACGAGATGACCGCGCACACCAATTTTCCCGATAACCGTTTCTCTGCGCGGCGGAGGAAAGGGAAATTTAAAAACATGAGATATTTAAAAATTGGCTATCGTAAATGCGACGAAGAGGGCACCTGTTGCTCTCTAATCTAATATTGTTGTTACAGCACCCTGCAAATTAACTTAAAGTTCATTCCAGATCCGCTTAATTTTCTCGTGAAGGCATCCAAAGTGAATTTGAGACCAAAGAGAATAGCCAATATATTATACATAGAAAGCTCTAATTGCTCGTTTTATTGTTTCTCAATTGCTTCCTGGAATCGCAAGGCTCATACACGCAGACCTAATGCATTATAAATTATCCCCTTAAACCCTTAAGGGTTTCCTGCAGAAACGCTGGGTTGGAAAGCGAGCTTCTTTAATCGGATTTCCCCGAGGAGCCCGTGAGATTGATAGGTGCATGAGATCAGCGAAGATTGGGATGAAAGGTGGAAAAGGAGCGATGGAGATCCATTTCCTTGCCAGTGCCATCCGGTGAAATTTTATTTTTAGTTCTCCATTTTTTTTTTAACAGGATTTTTTAACAGGATTGGGGAAAGGTTGAAAAAAAAAACTGGAAAAGCATCGGAGGACTGCTTGCTGAATGGCATCTCTGGCATTCGAAGGCGCATTTCTGCCAAATCGTTGAAATTGTTCATGATAAAAAAGGTCACGAAAAGAAGAAAAAAACGAAAATGAGAATTTTAGAGAATTGGCATCAGTACATCGAGGTACAAAGTAGTTACATGCTCAATCAGCGAAATAAAATAAAATATTCATAGGCATTCATAGGGGAGGCTGGGGCATCACGGATCGCAGTTTCGTGAGCCAGCAATACATTTTATTTCTCGGAAGCAATGGAAGGTAATGCGTGCAAAGACTCACATCACCTAATTTTTTTTTAATTTCCTGAAGGTTCCTGCAATTAAATGATAAACCTCTTGGTTCCGGTTTAGGACTGGGAAAGCCTTATAAGGCACGTGATGAACCTTCAAAGAAAGGTCAGGCGCTGAGGAATGAACAAAGAGACGTGGCCTGGAGAGGTTGAGTTCAATAATGAATGAATGAATCACTGTGGAATGTGCAAAAAATGTTGGAACTCACTGAAGCTGGGTCTGAAGATGACCTCGTACCGGAAAAGGCAAATGGCGACCTGGGTCGCCATACTGCTCTGGAGAGACAAGAAAAAAGACCTCACCTTTCGTTTCAGTTAAAATCCTGTAAGTAAAATCGGATAACAGAACTGCAATGCATTCACATGCATTCCAGTTGAGGGCAATTGAGGGCAATGGTTCAGCTGTTCGCCATCCAAAACTTACTTACGAGTCCGTGCCAATATTTGCCACTTTTTCATGTAGATTCACCGGTGAACCAAAACGTCTCTGATCTTATCGTACTTGTTTCATCTTCAAATTCATTTCCAATATTTAAAGCCAATGCTGCTTCATTCCCCCCCCCCCCCCACCCCCGTCCTGACAGGTCATTGATCACTGTAACGAAATAGCTCCAGAGATATCCGAACACCACCACATTTTCTTGCGCGACCGCGCAAGAAAATCTCGGCAATTTCCATGGCTCCATGTAATGTCTAGAACGTAGCTAATGCATCTGAAGCATGCTGGCAACAGTGAAGTATAATCCTGCGCGGAACGAGATGGGTTCAGCATTAATTTGTCCGGAGAAAACCATTGAAAATGCAATTTCTAAACGCATGCATGCTGATCGCATCACATTTTGTGAAGGATTGATGGTAAATGCATCCCTCATCTGGCGATGAGCGCAGTTTCATTGTTTACTTAAATGCACTTGATGGATATCATCAGTGCCGGGCTACTGCTTGCTTTGCAGATTCTCAAGACTCCATCCAGTCACAACAGCTCAGTTAAAACAGAAGAGAAGTCACGAACGCCATATGACAGCATTGGAAACCTACCAAGTTAGTCGCGAAGCAGACGAAGGCGTAGACCTGGCAGAGGACGTCGGAGAACACCCAGTACCCATAGTAGCCCGAGACGGTGGTGAAGGGATAGCCGAGGAAGGAGACGAGGAGGTCGGACGCCGCCAGGTTCATCAGCAGCTGCATGTGAGGATCCCGGCGAAATCTTCTCCTGTGGAGGATCGTCGCCAGGAACAATCCGTTTCCCACCGTCGCCAATATCCCTTTTAGGAGACAAACAAGTGAGGCTCACAAAAAATTGTATTCCAAGCGACACTGCTCGACGTGCAAAATTTATTTATTTCTATTGTGAAATAAAATATCCTTAAAAAATTAAAAACAACATCTCGAATGCGAACAAACGAAAACGAATGATGGCACATCAAGAATTCAAATCTCATTGCTTAACAAGGGCAACTCACCAACGATGGTGAGATAGATTGCCGTGCAGAGAAGTTCTTCCTTCGTGAACAAGAATCGGAATTTCGGAATGCCGGTAGCATTCAACTCCATCTGGAAATTAGGATCCTTTTAATATGCGAGGGCTTCGTCTCGTGGCCACCGATATGAAGGTCCTCGGATTGCCTTGGATCGATTTCCTTTAGGAAGGCAATAAGGTCTAATAAAAGCCTTGGGTGATGAGGACGGTTCCCTCTCCTCACAGCTCACAAGGAGAAAACTCGCAGCTCTCTGCAACTCCGTCTCTGAAAAACACGGAAGCACAATTTTTTAAAATACGTACGTCTATGCATCATTTGAGCATTCTACAATTTTTGACCGTTTACCTCGAGCCGCTTGACCACACGAGAGGTTTTACAAAATCAACCGGAAATATATTTTTTTGCGATCTCACCTGGACGCTGACTCGAGGACCAGCTAAACTGACTAGGGATCGCAATTCCTTACGAGAGCCTTAATCCTGGGGATTTGCATCCAAGGACTTTAAAATCCTTGGATATTCCATCCTATTAAAAGAAACGACTCCTTGCCCATAAATGCTGTTCTTCAGTTTCAGTCCACCGCTCCCTCTCTTCCTCTCATGTGAAACCAGTGTCTCGCACAGTTTCTGGCTCAATCTCATAACGATAGGCCTATATTACCAGAAAATCTTGCCTAATTCTTTGTTCCACCCCATTCAGCTTTGGGCTTAACGAGTGCCGACCCACCAACAAACAAGAACGCTTGAAAATGGTTTAGACAATTTGAATCAACCGGAATCATCGCTCATCACAAAAAGACTGACAGGCCACCAGCATCCACATCCCTGCCGCACCGAGCGATTCCGGCAAGCGACGATGAACAGCCAACACAATTCCCCCCGAGGCTCTTCCCTGGAACTCGGCCTCGAACGCCTGCGCGGGGGACTGCTGATCGGATGCTTCCCTTCCAAGTCCAGCGCGTTCAAGTCAGACTCCTCATCAGACTCGACTTCCGTGCTGTGAGGTTATGCGAGACCGATACGCTTTTAGACCTACTTATTTGACAAAATTTGGAAGGGATGTTCATCGCAATAGTTGCCAAGTATCACGCCCGGACATCTTAGCTAAAACGTGGACTGAACTATCCCGTTCCCTCCCCTTACAAAACGTTCCCCTCTCTTTCGTCCGTATTTTACCGCTTTTCCCCTAATCTTTAACCGGAGGGTCTTCTGACAAGTTGAGAGGGGACAAAACCGATTCGTTACCTCAGTTTCTCCCTTCCAATTATATCCTTGAGGGAAATTTTTTGTGCAAACGTGCAAATGGTCATATGAAGCATTGATGCTGCATGCAAAAAATTCAAGGACAATAGTAAGCTTGATACAAAGTCCCTAACTTACTTGTTTTGGTTTGTAAAATAAATCATTTTTTGATACACCTTTTTGGATCACCCTATAAAATTCGGGTCGCCTTCGCGTTCAGAAAAACGGCCGGAGAAAAATTTTAAAGGCTATATCTGGGGTATAAAGGATATAGATGGAATCCGGCATCTCGCGAACTAAAAGGAATCTCAAAGGACTGCGTTTCTATTTTTAGCCTCCCCAGAGTATCTGCGTCGATGGTGCGGAGAATGATGATTAGAGCGCTTCTTATCAGGCGGAGAAATTTGAAAGACCGGAGAGGGTGAAAAACAACTACTTGTTGAAAAGAGAGCGAAAGGATCGATAGCGAGGGGAATCTCATGGTGATGAGAAAGGTGAGCCATTAGAAGGGTGAGCCATTAGAAACGTGAGCCATTGGAAAGGTGAGTCTTTAGAAAGGTGAGTCTTTAGAAAGGTGAGCTGCAAGGTCTCAGCGGAGCGCCGCTTGGTCGTCGGTTGGTCGCCAGTTGCTCGCCGGCTTAAAGGCTTTTCTGAGCGACCTTTTTTCAGACGGTGAAGGATCAGTTGCATGGGCCTCTATGTGCAGTAATGTTGGCCTGATTAAAGAAAAAATTAGAACTTCTGAATTCATGATGCTTGGTTTATTTCGAACGATCAGGAAAAAAAATTATTTATTGAAGAGTGCATGAAGAATGCCGAAAAGTAGTTTCAAACTTTTCGTTTTCCCTTCAATGCGATCCTTGTGTCCCAGGACACAGACACTCAAAACGGCTCAATGTATTTCTTGCCCCAACGTAAGAGAAAGCATACAGGGTGGAAAATAGTCAAATAATCACCGATTAATGAACTTAAATCCTTCGGTCTTTGTGTGCCATTTCAGGAGAAATAAAAACTTCCCCACGTAAACTTACTTATGGGCCGTCCTGTACATTCATTTTTCGCGGCAAAAACAATTAGGATCTTCTTCATAGCAACGACATTGATGCTGACGATCTTTGCAGAGAGACAGCGATGTGATGAAATCGTATTCCAGGAATACCCAATATGAGCTTTTTTTTTGTTCAAATTTTAATAATCGCAAAGACACCAAAAGAGAAGAGGAAGTCAGAAGTGACATCCAAAAAGTTCTTCCTGGTTTCAGTAGAAAAAATAGCATTGTAGCCTCTTGGCCTTCCGATTTTCCTTTGTTTCCAGGCTCAGGCGGCCCCGATGGCTCCCTCTCAAAGGTGGCACCCTCTCCAGGGAGGCACTCCCCCCCCCCCAGAGAGTAAAGGATACACAGTATATGGAATCCGGTGACTCGTGAACTCAAAGGAGTCTCAAAGGACTGCTTTTCTATTTTTAGCCTCCCCGGTATATGCTTCGATTGTGTGGAGAATGATGAGTAGAGCGCTTCTAATTAGACGGAGAAATTTAAAAGGATGGAGAGGGAAAAAACAATCACTTGTGGAAAAAAGAGCGGATGGATCGATAGCGAGAGGAACCTCCGTCATGGCCATGAGAAAGGTGAGCCATGAGAGAGGTGAGCCATGAGAAAGGTGAGCCATGAGAAAGGTGAGCCATGAGAAAGGTGAGCCATGAGAAAGGTGAGCCATGAGAAAGGTGAGCCANAGGTGAGCCATGAGAAAGGTGAGCCATGAGAAAGGTGAGCCATGAGAAAGGTGAGCCATGAGAAAGGTGAGCCATGAGAAAGGTGAGCCATGAGAAAGGTGAGCCATGAGAAAGGTGAGCCATGAGAAAAGTGAGCTACCGGTCTCAGCGAGCGCCGGTTGGTCGCCGGCTTGAAGGCTTTTCTGAGCGACCTTTATCAGACGGTGAAGGATCAGTTGCATCGGCCTCTATGTGCAATGATATTGGCCTGATTAAAGAAAAAAAATAGAACTTCTGAATTCATGATGCTTGGTTTATTTCGAACGATCAGGGAAAAAATGATTTATTGAAGAGTACTTCAGTACATGAAGAGTGCCGAAGAGTACTTTCAAACTTTTCGTTTCATGTTCAATGCGATCCTTGTGTCCCAGGACACAGACACTCAAAACGGCTCAATATTTTATGAACTCCCCGCTTGTCATCCCAGATGCTCATAAGATGCCTGAACATGTATTTCTTGCCCCAAAGTAAGAGAAAGCATACAGCGTGGCCAATAGTCAAGAAATCCCCGATCAATGAGCTAAAATCCTTCGGTCTTTGTCTGAGTGCAATTTCTGGAGAAATAAACACTTTCTTATGGGCCGCCCTGAATGCTCATTTGTCGTGTCAAAAGCAACTAGGTTCTTCTTTGTTGCCACGGTATTGATGCTGATATTCTTTGTAGATTGACAACGATGTAATGACATTTTATTGCAGGAGTACCCAATATGAGCTATTTTTGTTCGAAATTGACTCATATGGTGCACAAAGACATTAACCCTCATAGACCTGAATTGAGGCCACTATCAGTATTATATACTTTTTTGCATTTTTTTTTTAGCTCTTTCGCCATTCTGCTTTCATTTTCTATGTTCTATCAGTAAATTTTTTTTACTTTGTATGAATTTACCATAATATACCATATATTATACATTATACATTTAAGTGCATAATTGAGTATTTTCTAAACTAACAGGTGGAAGAAGGCCTTTAATGGAATTGAGTCATGTATAATTGCACCACTTTAGAGCAGTACGGGACACAAAGCCACGAAAATCCAAAGGAATTTCCATAGACACAATGATAAAGCAATGTCCATTGGAATGGACGCTGGGTCTGAAAGGGTTAAAAGAGAGGGATGAGGTCAAAAGTGACATCCAAAAAGTTCTTCCTGATTTCAGTAGAAAACTCATGGCCTTCTAATTCATAGCCTCACGGCCTTCTAATTCATAGCCTCATGGCCTTCTAATTCATAGCCTCATGGCCTTCTAATTTTACTTTGCTTCCACGCTCGGGCCGCCCCGATGGCTCCCTCTCAAAGGTGGCACCCTCCCCAGAGTGGCTCCCTCTCCATGGAATGCATCATCAGCTAAATAGAATCACCTGCGTTGAATTCCCATCCGACAACGGCGGCCTGATTGAAGTTCCATTGTGCTCATCTCGACTACTCTCGATGAAATCCCATGGAATCGGGAAAGAAGTGGGAGCGAAATTTAATTCTTAATCAGTTATTGGTCTCGCGGTCTCGGCGAAGCACAGTCAAACCTGAAGAAGACCGTCGTCCTTAGATGGGGGGGAGTTCAACCCAATTTATGCCGAAGGACCCCGATGAACCTCATCGCCCCCCTCCGCCCCCTCCGCCCCCTCCGCCCCCTCCGCCCCCTCCCCCCTCCCCCCTCCCCCCGCCCCTGGAATGAGCCCGTCGAAACCACTTGAATCGAACTTACCTATATGCGGCGATCGGAGACAGGCGACTCGCCGTTACGAGCAGGCAGCCTTTCACCGAATGTGGGTTACTCGTGCCGGAAGGGAACTTCAGATCACGGGCTTAATCCGATTCCAGGCGCAGACGCTTCCTCAGGCAGACGCTTCCTCAGGCAGACGCTTCCTCAGGCAGACGCTTCCTCAGGCAGGCGCTTCCTCAGTCGCCCTCGTGCTTCCCGAGGGAAAACGTCGTCGTCCGTGATCGTTGGGTTCCCGGAGTGAAACTCCGTGGCTCCTTCATTTCATATTTATTCACTAATTTAATTTAATAATAATAATTCGTCATGAGAAGACAAAAGAGTCTTGATAAGTATTAGAAATTACCATGCGCTGTGCGAAGGTGCGGGCAGTCGACTTCGAGGGCAGATAAGGATTTGCAGGAACTTCGAAGGGAAAGAGTTTCCGGCCATTCATGGACGCGTTTGCGCTCGCCAATTCTTGGGCGGACTCCTCCGATCCGAATCTCCTCTCCTTTGTGAGGCCGGAGCAAAGCAAGCAGAATTTTTTGTTTCCACGGAAATTCCGAGCGTTTCCGTCTCGTGCGAGGAGAATGGGATTCTGCTTCATCGCGGTGACCGTTTCTCCGATTTTCCGACTGAGTACTTTCCTCCGATCGCTTCCACGTTGGGCCGACGCTTGCAGTCCACATCGGGCCAACGCTTCCAGTCCACACTGGGCCAACGCTTCCAGTCCACACTGGGCCAACATTAAATGCTGAAGTGCGGCATGGCCATTCAGCGCTTGAAGGCTTAGAGTGAATATATGCATCCTAGACCATGGATCCACTTCGCTGGTAACAACGTTTAAACAGACATCAGTAACTCAGGTCTAATTTGTAATTAGCATTAAGAGAAAATAAATTATTAAAATGAATAACGTTCGAATTTCAAAGTGCCACACTTGAGACGAATAATAGGGGATGCCTCCCGTCATCAGGGAACCCTCAACTGGATGCATGCAAATCCTCAGTCGTACCCGCCCTGTTGCATTCAAGTGAGGCACGTAGTTGAAGTTTCGAACATCCAGGTTTTTTGGATGAAAGGGATGAGCTGGGCACGGGATGCGGATGCATTCCATTGGATCGATCTGAAACGAGGATTTGGCGGGCAGCTCGGCTTGCAATCGAGTTTCTTGTTTGGTGCAGACGAATATGCTATCAGAGGGTTTTTTTCTCCATCGGCTTACAGTGGCTGGCGGAACTCAGTGACCTGTGGTGGAGTAGACTTCCTGCAGAATGTTGGAAGATATATATCACATGAAAATACTGCATGGATATGTGACAGGGATATATGTTTCAGCCGAAAGAGTTGAGGTATGAGTGTATAATAATAATCTGCTGAAAAAGTGGTCACGTTCTACCTGGACATTCTGGAGCAGGCATGTTCCACGTCTCGCCCAGGCCATTGCGTCTGCAATCTGTGCTCCTACCTTCCCCTGGATGCACACTGGACTCGAGTCAAGTTTGCTGACGCCATTTTGGTTTAAGACCGAAGGTAGGGGAGGCTGCGAAAGAAACCAGGGTGCCACCAGGACTTGAACCCGAGCCTCCGAGTTTCTTCGTTAACCATCGCACCACCGAGCGCTTAACACCATACATTAGGGTTTCTGTTCCAACAAAACGTGCAGTCTCGCCCTCGGCTAAAAGTGATCAAAATAGTATCAAAATATATACCAATGCAATATACTCATCAAGAGCTTGTGACTGATATATCACAGGCGCCATTCGACTGGTCGGAAGTCTTTCCCTTATAGATAATTGTTAATTAGCAGTAAGAAAAATGCAATTAGCAATTAGATGTATTGGGCATCATTGAGATCGAAGAGACTGCCATGTCCGATCCAAGAGAGAGCACTAAAAAGGTAGCATCAAAGAAATGAAGTAATTATCTTTTAAATTAATTAATCAGTTAACACATTATATTAATATTTTCGTGCAAGGTTTAAATATGAGAGATGAGGATAAATATGAGACCACTCTCACGATTTCTCCTTCATGGTTTGGTGATTCGGTAAACTGCATATTACAGTCGACTCCGCTTAATGGAATAGTCACGGGACCGGCAAACTTTATTCTATGATCCGGAGTATTCCAATGACCGAAACCACTCCTGCTTCTTCACACTTCATCACATTTTTTTAAAATGGCTGCTGTGCGGTACCTCCAAAAAGCGCTTAAAAGAAGCACATGACGTCGGACCTTGCTCTCTAGTTGATATATTTCGTCCAGGGCCGACACGCCCGTGGAGTCGATGAAGAAGCTTAAGAGCTCCACTGTTCGATTCCTTCCGTTTCCTTGTCATCCTCCGGACGATTTTCATCTTCTTCATCCGATTTATCTTGGTCTTGCCGTACCATCTGGAGGAGTTCGGCGTCACTGAACTCACCAGAAACGTCCACATTCTCATCGCATTCAACATGAAGCAGGAATTCTTCTTGAGTCATTCCAAAGGGTGGATCCTCATCGCTTGGTCAACATCTCCTGCCTTGCTTCCCCGTTTGCGCTTCCTGCTCTGGTTTCCGTTCTTCTTATATTCCACCTCTAACGCTTCCTTGTCTTTGATGATCTTGGAAACTTGCGGCTGGGAGATCCCGAACTGCCGAGCCAGTTCAGCTTGCGTCTTCTTATCGTCTTGATGGGCACTCAGAACTGCAATCTTCTCGGCCGAGCTGAGGTCCTTCCTTCTCCCCATGGTGAACTCGGAATGAGCAGATCTGTTGCTTAGAGACTCTATTTATTGCCCAAGTGAACTTGCTTCCACTTTCACCTGAGGTCAGGTCGTCTCCACATGGCCAAGCTGAGGTCCTTCCTTCTCCCCATGGTGAACTCGGAATGAGCAGATCTGTTGCTTAGAGACTCTATTTATTGCCCAAGTGAACTTGCTTCCACTTTCACCTGAGGTCAGGTCGTCTCCACATCTGCGGCCTATATTTACACCCTAATTTCCAGGAAGGGGTGGTTCCACGAAGCATGAGGGTGGGAACTGGGAAAGAGGGTCGGTGGGGATTTTCCAAGAATGTACAAGGAAAAATGGTCGTCTCCACATCTGCGGCCTATATTTACACCCTAATTTCCAGGAAGGGGTGGTCCCACGAAGCATGAGGGTGGGAACTGGGAAAGAGGGTCGGTGGGGATTTTCCAAGAATGTACAAGGAAAAATTAAGCCATTTGTTCCTCAGAAGATAAAGAAAATTATTTTACCATCCAGGAAGGTTAAGCGAATTATTCTAATAACCGTATTCCATTATGCGATTTTTTTTATAATGCGTCCTATGGATGAAAAATCGGGACCGGGCGATGGGATTCCATTAAGCGGAGTATTCTATTAAGTGGTATTCCATTATGCGGAGTCGACTGTATATGCAGCATATGAGCTCAGTACCCCTTGCCACCGAGTCTCTCTCGGTCTGACCGGGAGTACTGCCACGAGTACTACCCGCAGGAGTAGTACTCCATCGATTATCGTCTTTGGTGGCCCTCGCTTCCCGCAGGAGAATTTCAATCACTATGCGATTTCATTCATCGATTTCACCAGTCTCTCTTTTCTCCTCCCGATTTGAACCGCGGTTTCTCCACGATTGACTGGGGTCTGCTTGGACTGCTTAACCTGCTTAAAGAAATTAATTGAGGGATTTGAGTGTCTTCCCCTATCTTGTCTGTGGGGGAAGACCATGTACCGCATGAAGGGTACTGGAGTCTTATAACGAGTCATTCCCTGATACCATTGAAACGGCGGCGACGTAGGCGCCATCTCTTTTCATTTGTGGGAAGCTTTTATGCTAAAATATCTCAGATAGATGTCTCTCTCCTGAGATTAGGAAAATGTTGGTTGCCGCTCTAGTGCCGATGTGGGGTCCACATGTGCAACCCACTGCGATGTGGGCCCACGCTCCCCGATTCACAGCCAACGTGGGCCTAACATAGCGTGCTGCTTGGGTCGTCGTCCTGGAAATTCCAACTCGGCATTGGTTTTCTGTTAAAGTAGGTGTACCTAAGTAGGTGTACCTAAGTAGGTGCAATAAAGATCGACGAGTCGCGAAAAATGTTTTTCCATCAGAAAAAGTCCAAAAAATGCTGGAAAGCACTCCGCGTTTGAAAAGGTGTTCCGGCTCCCCGAACTCTTCGCGTTCGGTCGAGAGAGCATCAACGAGAAAATTGCTTGCAGTCCGTTTTGCATCGTTCGGAGTGGGTCCGGATAATATTTTTTAAAAGGCAAATTGAAGGAGAAAATAAGCTGGAGTTTTGAAGTACCTGAGTATGGGATTCTCATTCGCGTGGGATAAAAAAAAATAGAATGAGATATATATAATAATGCATATTTTAGGCGTAATGGGAGGGCACATT
The DNA here is from genome assembly GCA_905338385.1 of Darwinula stevensoni. Taxonomy (NCBI): domain Eukaryota; kingdom Metazoa; phylum Arthropoda; class Ostracoda; order Podocopida; family Darwinulidae; genus Darwinula; species Darwinula stevensoni. The sequence continues at coordinate 13,690 of CAJPEV010002864.1, read as the reverse complement.
TTTTAAATTATGGCTGGAAACAGGAGAAATGAGAAAGGGACGAATTAGAGGGCAATCACAGTCGTTACAAACCGGTACAAATTCGCAGATCCCTCGATGTCCTTATTGGCGAGAGCTAAGCTCTAAGTTTGCATAAGTTTGCATAAGTTCAGAAGCATTTTTGGTCCAAAGCCTCAGGACGAGGTGGAGATTCTAGTTCTCGCAGTAATGACTTGTAGCGACAGTAATGATTATTGTGGCGTAGTTTGGGGGAGAAAAAAAGAAATTACTGCAAAAAAATGATGAAAGAACCGCTCTGGAATTCAAGGCGCGCCTGTCTTGCGCTTCTGCGCTTCTCTTCGTAACGTTCAAGCAATGCGGCTAAAGTCGGGTGCATCAAACGTCACGAGCGACATTTTAAGCATTTATTTCCCAACCGTACCATAAAGACCAGACTTCATCGTTCACGGTAATGAAGCACGGTAATGAAGCAAGGGTAATGAAGCAAGGACCCGCTTCCTTGAGGCCGTGAGGCGCCTCACGGTTCGCGACTCTCCTCTTCGCAGGAGACGGTGGAACCTCCTCAGGATGCAGACTTCCTTTTCACGTCGTGTCCTGAATCCCTAGGGGAAAAGAACATTCAAATTGTTCATGTTTGATTATTCCACCCATAAATTCAACGAATAATTAATTCGAAGATCTCATTCGAAGAGACCCAATGCAACCTACGGTGCCTAATGCAGGGAAAGATTCCGTTCCCTGTCGATAGCGAAGAACCGCTTCAAATGAATCTCAAAACTAGAAGATATTGGACGAAAAGGTGAATTTTTGCAAAGGTGAATTTTTGCAAAGGTGAATTTTTGCAAAGGTGAATTTTTGCATTACACTGTCCCGTGATCAAACAATGCCAATGCGTTTGACAAAAACTCTCCAGGGAAGGAGCATTCGGCTTTTCAGTAAGGAAAGTCTCAAAGCAGAGTGGGAGATGCAATTGATGAAAAAAACTCATCAATCGACGGAATGACCCGAGACATATTGACTGCATTCAGCTTCCGGAAGTCAATAATGAATGAAGCCGTAATGAACGGAGAATATGAGATTTCACAAATATATTTTCCCAATAAGCTTGCATGCTAAGGAAAATTTCGGATCCGATACAAATGTAAATACCAACATACAACAATACCCGCCTGTTTAAGCTAAAACAGGCAGTTAGATGATTAATATGAGTAAATCGGTCAATCAGGTTAAGCCGCAAATTAATTGTGTTGCTGATAACTTTACAGAACTGTGCAAACTGTTGAACTGTTTCGTGTTTGCAACGCGAATGAAGATTTAAAGGAAAACCTCGAATGTCGCATTACCCAATAATTAGGCACCTCCTACCAAGGAGGTGCCTAATTATTAGCCCGAATCCTACTGCAAACATCATCTGGCAAAATTTAAACGACGAAAGTTGAGTCGATCAAACTACATCCAGATATTCCTTTAAATACAATTGTGCGTCATATCCTAGATTTGGTCAAATATTTTGGGAAATACCAGACAATACAGTAAGCGTTTGTCACAAATATTGCAATGAATAGAAGGTCTCACCTTCTCAAGTGATGGTAAATAAACACGAAGGTACACAAATACATTCTACTCGCAACATAAACATAATTTAAAGAGCAACATTCCCAGGAAATTAAAAACTTTCTCCATCTATCTCAACAGGCGTAATCCATAAACACAAAACAGCATAAGAAGTTTCCCATATGCCCCAGACGCTCATATTTCCTTCATTAACCTATGCTTGGACCAATGCACAATACGATGGCAATACGATGGCAATACGATGGCAATACGATGGCAATACGATGGCAATACGATGGCAATACGATGGCAATACGATGGCAATACGATGGCAATACGATGGCAATACGATGGCTTCCGGGTTGAAGGTCTTCATTCCGCTTGACCTAAACTTCATGATTCTACAGCCTCATTTCAAGGTTCGAGCAGCCTCTGAACCCGGATAATCAAGTTGGAACTTACCGGAACTCTGGGGACGCTAGTTCGGGCCGACACCGTTGGAGTTCTTCAAACTTCCCCGCGTTTACTGTGGAAACAGTCCGAAACTCAAGAGTCTCGAAGACGCAGTGACCTGCACGACGACGCAAACGCCTGACTGGGTTCGTTTCGAATCGCTTAACGTAATGAGCCCTCGGCCACTCTTTGCAAATTGTCTTCCCTCGTCTGTAATATTTTGCCACCTTAAGACGTTCTAGGAGCATCCTATCGGTTTGGACAGAAGTTCGACCCGAATCCAACGTTGATATCGTGTTGCTCGTAGATCATAAAAAGTAATAATTTAGTAACGAAGAAGGAGAGCGGAGTGCTTCACTGCAGGCTTTGAGCTCGTCGAAAATTATTCAGAGTGAAAAATGCATTTGACAGCACAAAGTTTCTCCTTTATCCTAGAAATATTGGAAAAGCAAAGAAAATTCCAAGAAATTTACACTGTGCGTAGGAGATTTGCTTAGGCAAATAATACGTCCACATCATTGCCTCAAAATCATTTTGAAGACACCGACGCACACAGGAAGTTTCTTCAGAGTTTCTTCATTTACATTCGCACCCAACAAGGCAGAAACGTTCAAGGAGAGGTACTAATGTGAGACGTACATATTTGTCACCTTCACGTTGGGCACGTTGCAGACGCAGATGTCTGGGTTTCCAATATAATTCTCAAAATAGGCATGAGATGGCGCTGGTGTTCCCCGGAACGTTCGATCTCGAGTCAGGAAGCACTGGACTTTAGAAGAAGATATTTCTTCCTTTCCCTGTATTCTTATTATGATAATTTTGAATTGCATTTGGTACAAGTATAATCATCATGTTTCAATGGCAATCAATCATTCTGGAAAATTGTAAATCCTTGGTCTTCGAACGAGGACAGCGAAGCGTAAACCGACGGTTTAGGTGTTTGTACTGTCAGGTGAATGAACGGCCAACTTCCAGTGAACTTGAAAGATCGTCCTTAAAATTCGCGTAAATTTCCGACCTACTGCCTCCATCCGAGCTGTCACCGGCTTATCTGCGACAGTTCGCCGCCCGTCGTAGACGCGGTGACGGACGGTGGCGCCATTGAAGCTCTCTCTTTAAAGCTCCTCAAAGCTGAAAACTGAGGCTCGTAAGCCCTCAAACCCGGAACGAAGTAAACATGGGAAAAGACCCTTTCCGTACCTTCCGAATGAGAAGGGTACGCATGTGCCGTGACGACTCGTCTCGATTAACTTTATGAATTAATGTCCATGAATTAATGGAAGTTTCAGGTTCTTTAAGGGGCGATTCGAGCCGAGGCACAAGGTCTTTAATTTCATCTTCGCCTCCCTCTACTTCATCTTTCGAAGTTCTTTTTCTATTCATTGCGGGAGGGCTTCAAGGCAGGCCTCAACTTGATAATAATGAAACGCATTCCTGACATTTTACAGGCAAAAAGAGAGTCACAAAACATTTTGCCTGCGACAAACTCTTGTAAACGTTGAAGTAACTGAAGGCGCCATCCAAATGCTGAACACGAAGTTCCTCAAGCAACCTCAAGCAACGCTAAATGTTGCCCGAAAGGGATGAGGAGAATACGGTAATTGCTATTTCAACTGATAATAAGGAGCTGAGGCGTTGAATGAATGGGTTCGTTTTTCGTTTCAATGCCCCAGAACAACGGCAAATGCCTCATAACGTTCAGGTTGACCCTCGTATGAAGCCGAGGAACTCGAAAAGAGGCCGGTTCATCCAGAACTTGCCATGAGCGAAGGTTTTAATTTTCTAATTAAGTAAATGTCGGGAAAGTGACATGCTCCATCACTTCCGACTCCGCCTTCACGATGGGAATCAGTCGAGCAATATGCTGGGAGACGCGAGGTAGGATCCCTGAGAGGGGAATTCCATTACCACCGTGATTGCTACTTCAACTTCGACAGGGTAATTTTCTTTCAAGGAGAGCCAAAACCCATTTAAGGCGGAAGGGCCGCTTTTTGGGATCTGCAGAGGCCTCAGAAGATCCATAGGTTTTGGAAGCGCCTGCAATCTTACTTCAATCTCTTCCCATAACAAAATTTAACCTCATCATATTCTTCTCCAAGGGCGAATGGACGAAATTGAGCATGCTTCTTCCTTTGTCAACACAGAATCGCTCAAGAAAATTTGAAGCTCAATCTCCTCAGGGTTGCGGAGAAAATTGAATCTCTTTTTCGGACATGCGGACTTCAGTGATCCCCGTGAATGCAGGATGCAGTGATCCCCGTGTATCTTTCACCTTTCTGGCAGCTCGTCTCCAGTGCCATGAAATTCCGGCCTTTTCAGGTCACCAGAATGGGACTCAAGCTGAAGGTCTTACCGATGCCGCATGCAGCGGACTAATATGAGCCCTTTCAGGCAGTGGATTTGCTGAAAATTCACATCAAGTACCATTTAGTCTTGGTTGCTCGAAGGATTTCAATGCCTCATCGATGTTGATTCTGTCACCTAGGCAATACCTAGGCAATATCTAGGGTATAACCAGGTAATAACTAGATAATAACTAGGCAATAACTAGGCAATAACTAGGTAATAACTAGGCAATAACTAGGCAATAACTAGGTAATAACTAGGCAATAACTAGGTAATAACTAGGTAATAACTAGGCAATAACTAGGTAATAACTAGGCAATAACTAGGCAATAACTAGGCAATAACTAGGCAATAACTAGGTAGTAACTAGGTAATAACTAGGCAATAACTTGGTAATAACTAGGCAATAACTAGGTAATAACTAGGTAATAACTAGGCAATTACTAGGCAATACCTCTACCGTCACCGGTCCAGGGATGGGAGTTCGTGGATACCATTTCGCATGGGGCACTGGGCTGAATGCCTTCAAACCTATGCTCCTCGTGTGTGCTAGACTGCGAGGAATCCTGGAACTGCCAGAAGACCCTTCGAAGCATGGACAGCATCCCCCGGCGGAGCTGGGCGTTCATCAGGAAGTAGATGAGGGGGTTCCAGATGCAGCTGGACTTGGCGAACATCGTCGGGAACACGTACCTGTCGGGGAGAGTTTCGTTGCGTGAAATGGGGGGGGAACTTCGATGGTTCGATTCTGGTTTCTCTGCCGGATAGGTTGAGTACTTCTCGATTCACATTGGCAATGAACAGTTTCAACCAGAACCAGACAGCGGATTTTTTTTTCCAAACGCTACTGATGTGTAACTCCATTCTGTTCTCAGCCTCCGTTGTCCGCCGCTTCGTTCGTCCTGTTGACCCTTCCTGTCCATACCTGTTATCTTCTCGCACAACCGCGAATCTTGGAGAGCATGTATCAAGCATGCATCAATCATGTATCATGTGTCGTCAAAGGGGAGAGTCAGCAAGGAGGATCCAGTCGCATGAATGGATCCAAAAGGATTACGAGCATCCACAAGCATATGCAGTAATTAACGTATTACCGTAATTAGCAAGGGGGAGATTGGTAAAGCAAAAATACGCATTTCCATTTTTAGAAATTGTGTCTCTTGAAATGTGCGACAGGATCTGATTTCCTGATTCCTGACAACCTGGATATTAATCGGAATTTTTATTTTCTACTTTCTTATTCGAAGACCACGAATCTAAATACGTTACGAGTCAAATCCAAGCCAAGAAGGCCATCAATCGATCAACCAACCAATCTATCTATCAATCTATCCATTGTTGATTTCCGTAATTTCGGTTGATGTCATTTGATGTCGGTTGAAGTCATTTGATGTCGGTTGATGTCATTTGATGTCGGTTGATGTCAGCATTTACCTACTCGGGTCGGTAAGGCTTTCCTCGGCAGCAAATTCAATCCGAGCGGAATCGGGCTCTAATGCGCCTTGAAGGGATTTGGGAGAAATTGATTTCTCATGGGAAATTCTCGGCAGATTGCCTCTCCATCCGTTGCACATCCATTCATTGCCTCTCCATCCATTGTTCATCCGTCATTCCTCGCTCGTTCGTTTGTATGCATTATTCCTGACCGTTAATGAGGATTGAATCCAGATTAATCCCCTATATAACGATGGCCCACTTCTTGCGAAGTATAAATTCGTCAAGCCGTCGGTAATACTAAAGAAAAAAACGCTCTATCCTTTCCTTTGAGAGAGAGAAATTTCGTAAATGCAGCAAAAAAAATTAGTTTGGGTACGATATTTGACAGTTACAAGGTGTTGAACTACTTGCCAGCTATATTCAGCTCCCTCGCCTAAGTCGCGCAATGCCCATTTAAAGGTGAATTAAAGGTGTTTTATGCAATACCCATTTAAAGGTGAATTAAAGGTGCTTCATGAAATGCCCATTTAAAGGTAAATTAAAGGCGGATCATCCCACCTCAAGTGAGGTCTTTACCTGTGCTCGACCATCTCGGATTTCAATGAACTTTTCAAACTTTAACCCTTCAAGGAACAGTTGGATCCAGCTGACACTTGACAAGGAGATTCATGAGTCTTAGAGTTCTTTTTTCACTTCCGCCAGATGGCGCTGTATCCCGATAGAGGGCGCTGGTGTTGACCACGTGACCGAGGGTGATTTAAAAAAAAAGCTCCACCGTTTCCAGAGGGGAGAAAATACGATTCGTGTATTCCAGTAAAAAAAAATTCATAAACTCTTGATATTGGACATTTAGGATGTGTTGAGAAGATTGTCTTGTTTTTTTTCTGAACAATTCTCTGAGGCATGTATTGTCCCGTTGCACAGTTTACAGGTGGATCATTGCACCATTTTCTTAAAATCACCCTCGGTCACGTGGTCAACACCAGCGCCCTCTATCGGGATACAGCGCCATCTGGCGGAAGTATTCGGAATATTCAAGTGTCAGCTGGATCCAACTGTTCATTGAATTCTGAGACGGTGGAGCACAGGTAATGATCTCACTTGAGGTGGGATGATTCGCCACTGAGCACCTTTAATTCACCTCTAGATGGGCATTGAACGACTTAGGTAGGGGTGCTGAAAAAAAGTTGGCAGCATTTCAGCACCTCGTAACTGGCAAATATCGCTCGCCTATCCAATGCAATTTCTTTGCTGCATTTATGAAACTGTGTTTCTCCTATAGAAAGCGATGGTCCTTTTTTTCATCACGCTATATTCAAATTTGGGTGAAATTCCCGGAATTCCCATTTGCAAACCGCTTTGTGGGTCACTCTCTGATCGTGGCAGCCTCACATTCGCGTTTAGAATATGGAATTTTGGCCTTCTTGGACTCTTCGCATGGAGAAAAGCAGGTTTAGAGCTCTCCGGCTTTTGCAAACGGCATTTCAAATGCCTTTTGCAAGTAAATTTGCATTTCCAAGCATCCGGCTGTCATCTGATCCCATATGCACAAGCGAGTTTTCTTGCACTTTCGGGCTAAAAAAAAAGTTTTTTTGCGGCCGTCGCGGCCTTCGACGATGCAAAAGTAAAGAATATTTCTTCTGAAACGTGCACCTTCGAAAGTGGGGAAACTCCCCAAATTTCCGGCGTCTTCCATTTTGGCGTCAAGTCATTTAGGCGACGTAGCGTCTTTGCCAACTTGAGGCTAGCAACATTTAAATAAATGGAGTTGCATAGAATCCCGCAAAAGTTCCCCCTGGAATTTTCCTTCACGTCTTTTCCTCTGTCTTCCTGGCTTATAAGTTCGTTCTTCTCCCCAAGGACCAGAGCGACGGAAACCGTCGCATCAAGCGCTACAAATTCCGATGGCTGCAGGAACTCACAGGATCGGCGGGATTTCGCGATACACGAGGGACGTGAAGGAGACCAACGCGTACGGAGTCCACACGAACATCAGCACGCACACCATCACGACGTTCATCTGCGGGACAAACGGCCTCGACATCGTCAATTAATAACTGAATGAATAATAATAATGAAGGCTCTTTTCCTAATTTTTTTTTACACTTTTAAAGAATTTCACGGGTGTCTGTTTTCTGGGTAATTTGGGTAATTAAAAATCAACGTAAATCTTGTTCCTTCTAATTGGCTAATAATGTGAATTTGCTAACAGTTTTTAGTTTGGTCTCGAAAGTCTGGTCTCAGTGCCCTTCACCTCTCTTAGATGACGATTCTTTATCATACAACGTATATGATTTGTTTAATACAAAAAAATGTATTTTATAGGTTCATAGCAGGACACCCCTACGAGAAATAAAGGGAATCAGTTAAAAAAAAGAACCACCAAATGTATCAGCGAAAACATAATGCGATTGCCGTTTAAGGATCGAAATCGACGCGTCAGTGGAGTCCAAAAATTTCTGGCTCGGTTCGAGACTCGCAGACCGGGAAGAGGGCTGTTCCAGCGCTTCGTTCGCAATCCAGGGACCGAATCCAAGGTCAACGATATAGTGATAGTCAGGAGATGAGGAAGTCAGAGAGTCCGAGAATTTGCATGGCTCTTGAGACGGTGGGAACAGGATGCATGCCTCATTTGGCCGTATTGAATTGTTAGATTTTAAGTTCGCTTCCACGCGAAATTTTCGTTCGGACGAGTTACTGTGAGTTTCCATGCAAACATGCATGAGAGACATTTACCTTGAGGAGATGGCCTTCCGTGGGCTTGAGGCCGAGGCAGTTGCAGCAATTGAAGGAGGTCTTCGCCCTCACGTCCACCCCATGCACGTGGATGACGGCCGGGTGGTATCGCATCACGTGGCGCAACACGATCGTGTACAGCGTGGCCACCAGCACAATGGGGAACACGTAGCAGAAAGCGATGCATGCTACATCCGCACGAGAGAGTGCCTCCGTTTCATCATATTGAAAGAGGGAAATCCCTAGTCAGTCCACTAGGACATTGGACAAATTGATGAACATTTCTCATTCGCATGAAAAACGCTGCCCTCGCCATGATCAAATTGATTCACATGCCGATTTCGTTCCTCTACGACCAACCATATGGACTCCATGGCTACAAAAACCGGGTAGTGCTTTTTCGAATGCCCTTTTTTATTTCTTCCTCTCGTTATGCTCATGAACAATATTATTAGCGTCTCATTCAACAGATATTCTTCGATTCACCTTGTGTGCAGGAAATCAAAGCATAAAATTTCAACTTCAGGATACTTTCTATAACACTTCGTATATTTGTGCATTATTTTTCTCGGGAACCGTACGCTTAAGTAATACTTTTTTCATAGCTCTGGCAAAGCTGAAAACAAAAAGTCTCGACTGGTCACTCGAGCAGCTCAATGGCCCCTCAATGGCCCCAGCAGAGATGCCCCTCACCGACGACATAGACGACGGCGGAGAAGCTCCGGTGGAGCCAATCGATGGAGCAGGAGATGGGGAACGGCTCGTGGACGTATCGGGACGGGAACCCGAGGAGCGGAGGCAGCGTCCAGAACAGGCTGAAGGACCAGACCAGCGCCACGGTCCCGCATGAGACCGCTCCGGTCAGCCGCCGCTCTTTTCGTTGGGAGAAACGATCGTGAGAAAGGGGGAGGAAGGGGGAGGAAGGAAGAGAAAGGGGGAGAAAGGAGGAGAAAGGAAGGCATCCGTTGATTTTCGAACTTGGGCGATTCTGCCGAGAAGTCCGAAATAAAAATTTAAAATTCTTTTCAGTGAGTTCTGTTCATTGTTCATTGTCATTCTGTAATTTCTTGAATTCAATAGCTTTCATTGCGCGCTTTAAAGGACAGTTTTGCTCAAGGGAGGAAATTTCGGGGGAAATAGCCCCTCTCCTTCCGAAAAATTCACTAACAATGGAATTTTTCCGGTCTTCATCACAAGTGCTACGTACGCACTCAATTTCAGCTCTTTATTATTCCTGGAAAATCTTCATTATTCCTGGAGAAACTTCATTATTCCTGGAAAAACTTCATTATTCCTGAGTCTGTCACGATCGTCGATGTACAGGGTGGCGAAAAATTCGTCCACCAAACGGTATGCTATGGTAAAAGTTCGAATTGTTGGCAATTTACATGAAAATACTTCTTGATCGCCGTACGCATGATGATCGAACATTTATCAGCACTTCTTCGCTCTCTCGCCTTTCTACGATTTTGCAGCCAGAATAAAGTGCGCCAGTGACTTATTAGAGGATGGGAATGGATCAATATGATCATTGGAGTTTCTTACTGCAGGAAACCCTAATTCTCGTCATTTTACGTCACGTTACGTTATTGTCACGTTAATCCACAATAACGATGCGTTTTCCTGTTCGTGCCATGATTTGGGAAGAATCTCGGCCATGAAGAATTTCGGATTGACAATCGGATGCAAGGGATTGTCACGATATTGTGACCGGAATGGAACTTATGTGCGAGCCCGAACGAAAAAATATTATAGGATTCGATGAGATTTTTCAAGCACAAAAATTGTATAGGATTTTAATGGGAATCCTGTGGGGTTCCTATAGGATCCTATAAGATTCTTATATGAGCCCATGAGATTCCTATTGGTATTTGCGATTTTTATGTCTCAAAATTCTTATTGGATACTATAGGATTTTTTTGTCTTTTCGTATTTTTCTTCATGACTAAACTATTTTTAAAAAATTCCAAGCTGGCGCCAGTTGCGCATGGAGTCGTGAAATTGAAAATGACTGGGCGAACTGCTTGTTAAGGGACAAAAATGGTATACTGAGGAATAAATGCTGAAACTCACTGAAGTTGGGTTTGAAGGCGATCATGAACCGATAAATGCTGATGGCGACCTGGGTCGCCACACTGCTCTGAGGACAATGAAAAATAAAATCAGTAATGATCGAAGTTTCGGAAAGCCGAGAGGAAAATCGTACTGATAAATAGAATAAATAAATAAAAAATTTTCCTAGATTTTAATTGGTATTTGCATGATTTTCTTCCTTGATAAGAAATCTCAGATAACTTCAGACAATGCAATGCTCGGAGAACCTATTCCTTGATTTTTCCTCGGGCGGAATTGAATGATAGACCCCTTCACACCTCTATCCCTCTCTCGCCTTCCCCATTCAGATTGGACGGCGCCCTCATACGCCCCGGACGGCGCCCTCATACGCCCCGGACGGCGCCCTCATACACCCTGGACGGCGCCCTCATACGCCCTCATACGGCATGAGACGATGGCACCGTTCCCTCTCTGCCGTTCCCACATGCATCCAGGGAAGGAACAGGGTCCACTCTGCGCCCTCTGCGTCCTCCATCGGCGCGATGATGCCCGGACAAACGCCTCGCGATCATTCCGCACTGGTGAAGTGAGCCAGTGAGTCCGCAGTGAGTCCAGTTTTCGCAAAGGACGTAAACCGTCTTCGTGTCGACAGATCGGGGCGAATACACCATAACCTGCCTTGGAGTCATTTAGGAATAATTCGGCGAACTCTGGATATTATTGATGATATTCACAAGTAATCGATGACGTGATCAATAAAGCAATTTCCTGCATATCTTTCGTCCCAATCCTCTCATCTTCTCCTCCACCTCATCCCCTCTTTCTTGTCTTCCTTAATTCCTTCGAATTTCTCGGATGAATGCACAAATTCTTTCACCGTCTCGCAGCCGGTAATTGGATAGGAACATTCATGAGGTTAATCGTGATGAACGCGCTACAGTGGCGTGGGTCGGTAGCGCTCAAAGTCAATCAATCGGGATAATTTATACAGTTAAGCGCTCAACCGATGACTACCCCGATGTGTTTCCTTGAAGCAAATCGAAAATCTGCATTGAAATGCTTAATATTCGAAGAAGATTACGGATTACCGGATTAAGGGATTCAGTTTCAACATCCGTGGCGCCGCTGCCATTCCACAGGCAAGTGACTCAGGTCAGTGATTTTGTCACGATAAGGGAGTAAAAGCCTGTGACCCCAGTGAAAGTGTGGTAATTGACCCCTGACCTATGCATTCAGCCCCAGCCGCTAGATGTCACTAGCGAGCCCCGGGGATTGTGTATAGTAGGCGTACATGAAACTATAAATAAGATTAATGATGAAATAGCCAGGGAAGCCTCTAGTGATCCTAGGCTGGTAATTGGAAATTGGAATGAAAGGGTCCTGACCAGGAGCCTTAAAGGACATCAGGCCCTATCAATGATGGCCTCATGGCCCCTAGGGGGCCTGCCCATTCGAGGAAGCATTGAGAGTGGGCTTCCTCATGGTAGAATAGGAACAGTTGTTAGTATCTCCCCACTTTTTGTGAGTACGCTGATACTATGAAACTAATTAAATTCAGAATTTTAAGAAGTCGTAACGAATGTAATGTGATAAGACATAAATTCCTGATACCAAGGAGGTCGTGTAGCAGACGAAGGCGTAGACTTGGCAAATGACTTCCGGGAACGCCCAGTATCCATAGTAGCCCGAGATGGTGGCGAAGGGATAGCCGAAGAAGGAGACGAGGAGGTCGGACGCTGCCAGGTTCATCAGCAGCTGCATGTGAGGATCCCGGCGGAACCGTCTGCTGTGGAGGATCGTCGCCACGAACAGGCCGTTGCCCACTGTCGCCAATATCCCTTTGCATTGGACACGGGAGAATGCGAGTCACAAAAACGCCTCGAATCACTCTTGCATGTGCGGTCGCTTGTAAAGACTGACTAATATGACAATTACTGCAAAACGCGAAATCACATTATTAGGAACTCCATTCGTGATGCATTGCTCTCAAATCATTCCCAATGAGCCACTGCAGCTTGGGTGTATGGCCAGGATCAAATAATTCCTCCCATTGGGGGATGTTTTTTCATCCATTCGTGTCGGACCGGACTCGAGAAACTATCAAATATTTCATTGTGTCTACGTCATGCTGAAATTCGTTACGCTCAGATTTTTTTATTTTTGCACTTTTGTTAAAAAAGAAATTCCACGACATATTTCGTTTTCGTTGTCACATCGTTCGTCTTTTAAATTACTAGTATTTCTTGAGCAGCTATAACCGGCAGCTAGCAGTCAATTTTCCCCCGTTCTTTTAGGAGAAGGGTGATGATAATGGCTATCGGCCAATGGCCAATTGATAATGGCTCAAGCCCTCGCGGGGGAGTTGAACGTCAATTCCGCAGAATGGCCGAGACTTACTGCTTATTTAAAGGATACGATCATCAAGAAGAAAAATGACTAATCAGCAAATATTTTTCATATCGGGGGTCACCGATGACAAATCGGTGCAGCCCTCCATTAATCGCAGTTAATTTCTGGCAAATACGGCATTTAAAATTAAAAAACCGCAGATCCCATTTCCTGCCGTGAAAGAGTGGGCAACAAAAGCGAGGAGAGAGCGAGAAGCTTTTTTTCTTGGAGTGGCGCATTTTATCGAAGGCAGGAATCCTCTTCGGTTTTCATGTTTCTTAGAAATGCGATCGACAGCAAAACAGTAGGATCTTCAGAGGTTTAAATCCCCCCCCCCCACACCGAATAGGGACGTTTCTAGCTCGGGAACGCATTTCCTAGTATTCCTTGGGTAATGCTATTCTGTGTTATGTAAGGAGAATTTCATTTTAAAAAATATTCCTAAAACATTTCCTAGCGTGAATTACGCTGTCGCTATAAATAAAATTCTCATTGTCTCAATTGCGGAAAATGTACTCAAGAGGCACTTCGCTTGTCGTCGGTTGCCTCGCTCCATTTCCAAATATGAGACATCCCAGGGGACAACGGAATGAGTTTCCTTCAGAAAGGAAAGAGGATGGGACTTCGCTCTGTAGGGGAGAGTCTCTCTCTCTCTCTCTCTCTCTGACGAGAATTGGAATGAGCGTCAATTAGCGCTCTCGTGTTTATTCGCCCTTCCGTT
>CAJPEV010002863.1:0-37850 GCA_905338385.1 Darwinula stevensoni | reverse complement strand
TGACTCCTAAAAAATATTGGGGGGGGGGGGGGAAGTTCTAAATGCCCCTGAAATAACATTGACGGAATTATTCCAGGATCCATTGGGGTAGCTCAGTATTATTAAGATAACAGAGTGACAGGGTGAGTGAGGGGGCTGGCCTTTCACCCTATACCCTTACGGAGTGACACAGGGATCTCCCCCGGTTGGAGCTCTGAACAGAAAGGAAGATAATATTTTTCATTTCTTTCGTGAAGCAGCATTTTGTTTTCAATTTTCCATGTGCCATACTCTTGTTGAAATTTAGCCATTCTTGGGAGGGCGTTGCCTCAATAATATATTAATAGTTGGGTGGGCACTTGCCCCTTCGTCCCCTGGGTTCGCCGCCTGTGTGCACGGACACCATTTTACTAAACTACAGACTGCGTGATAGCATACCCATATGCACTACCCATGCTGTTACGCAGTCTGTAATTTAGTAAAATGGTGTCCGTACGAGAGAAAGCACATTTTAGTATAAACATTGTATGACTCTTTTGTGGACAGCCTGTATATCCCTGATAAAACCAGGCAGAAGGGAATTAACTGGGTATGCATGGATTCCATGAACAACGAGTGAGTGGTGTGAAAGATCTTGCTTGATTCTCATGATGAAAAATGGATTTAAAACACCGGTTTTTATTAAGAGAAACCTGCACAGCCAGGGAATTGGAAACACTTCCACCACCCTTTTTTTAAAACTAGATTTCGCTGAAGTGCAGGAAAATATACAGTATATAAAACACACAAAATAAGAAGCAAGAAACAAAGCAAAAACAAGAACTTGACCAATGAGATTTCCAGGCAAGGAACCCATTTCACATGAAGGAAATAGATGAACAAATAGCTCTGACTAGCCGTCACAGGCGAGAATGATGAGAGCTGGGAAGAGTTTCATTGACTGGTAATGTAATGAATACTTTTTTTTTGCTTTAAATTTAAATATAGGAGAATTCATGAGGATGCAGTTTTCAACAGAACTTGGGTATGTGACCATTCATGGTCCCATTATTCCTCATTACCCTTGGGAGATTGGGGATCTGAGAAGTCAGGGGAAGGATGTGATCGGAGTTATGTAGATCATTGATGTCTTCATGCAAATTGTGCCACGATTTGTTGTGAGCAACAGGGGGCCTTTTCACTAATTCTCCTACTCCCACTTTCAGGTCACTCTTCCCATCCTCTCTAATCTCCATTTGAAGACAGAGGGGCCTTTTCTCTTCGGCTCCCAATTCCAGATCACTTTCCTCTCCCATCTCAAAGTGTTGATAGGGGGGAATGTTCACTGATTCTGCTGCTCCCAGTTCCAGATCACTTTCTCTTTCCTCTCCCAATGGCAATGAATGGTAATAGGACACTTGAGCGAATCGGTCCACAAATGTCCCTTGGGCATGAGGCAATAGGATCCTGATGATGTCAAGGAATGATGGCCGCTTGTCATGATTGTACCTCCAACACCACTTCATGATATCATAGAGGAATTCAGGACAACCAAATGGACAATCCATTATTCCACGCTCCTTCAGCACAAAGTCATGCACATCCCGGTTCTGCAAACCCTGTTTAACAACACAGGTAGTGATTGACTTGAATAAAGAAGCATTTCTTATATAAATGTGAAGCAAGGAATATATCTCTTCCCAAATATGGATGTCAAACCAATGCAACGCAAGATTTGAATAAAATATACAAGCAAGCAAACATGACTTTCCTTTTCCTTCATAAAATCTCTTCCATTGAGCCAGAAACAATCCAACAATTCTATACCATGTCTCAAGAGGTGTGCCACTTAAATTTTTAAAGATATCTCCAATATTAGCAGAGCCGCAAAATTTTCTGTATGTGTCATGCAAATATGTAAGATTCCAGTCAAGTAAACATTTTGAGCAATGCTTCATGTGCAGTAACTTCTCAAAGTTGTACTAAAATTGTAAAAAATCTGTGATGTCTGTATGTTCAGCTCATACTTCCAGCATTGAAACCCTTGAAGCCATTGACATTTTTTTCAACAAACCTCCAGAGTTTCATACCAGAACTCTAAATTTACCTTGTAGGGACTTTCTGCAAGTGTAGCAATCTCCCATAATACAACCCCAAAGCTCCAGACATCAGACTTTTTGAAGGAGCGTCCATCCAGTGCCTCTGGTGCCATCCACCGTACTGGCATCAATGCTATCCCATCTGCAAGGAAGTACAACATGAGGGGAGTCTACAAACCAAAAATGATAATTTCTTCAGAGCTTCAACACAGATTCCTTCTTCTGCATGCATAATCAAATTTAGAGATATTTAGTAAGAAGCAACAAGACAAAATCCAAGTGACTCATTACATCAGCACTAATGCTGTTTCATTACAATTTTTTGGTGACTTCTTTCCCACCATCTCAGTTTGCATAGACAAATGTCATGGAGTTAGAGATAAATATGTACAACTTTGAGAATCAGCATTGCTTTCAGAAAAAGAATACAATGCTTAAATTTTTTGTGAGCATGGACAACTATAGCAAAGTTACTGGCAACATCAAAACACCTTCCAGAAAAGACAATATCGAAATAAGCAAAACTAACAAGGGAGGATATTTCTTGCCATAAGTCATTTGCTCTTTGTAGGGGAGCACATACCGAAATCATGCCACAAAATAAAAGAAAACATAATCCTATAGGCACTAGACCAGTTGTATTCAAACTCTAGTGTGCAAAGAAGAAAGCACCTTTCAGCCAGGAAAATCTTTTTGATACAGTCAACACTCACTATTTCGAGGGAATTCAAGGAAGGGTCATATTTACTTCATAATAACATATTTTCATTAACTCTCTCCACTCAATTGTTGGGCATGGTCTGACAATGTCCATAGTGTTACTAGAAAAACTGCATGGAAAAGGTTAAAACATTCCAACAAAATTTTTGAAAAAAAGAATGAAACTTTCACTACACCCTGAAGATAAATTAGAAACAAACTAGTGCATCCTATAGATTATTGGTTTGGGCATGGGCATGACTAATCAAATGCACAATTAATTGATTGTCCTCACATGTGTGAAGGTAATGTGTACCCCAATGCAATTAAAACCATGTTCCCAAATCATTACTGCCTTGTTATGGGACAGAATGGGGATGGAAATTCTGTGATTTTGTTATAAAAACTTGGTTTTTCCAATCAGTACAGAAAACTTACTTTGTTACAAGGTTTAATTTATAATATATCACTGTTTGTTACATATTTTTATAATTTGAACAGAGATGAGATACTGGAATCAACCAAATGCTGATATATTTTAAATTAAATAGTGGGTTTAGTTAGAGCATACTTTGTCATAATGAGTGTCAACCATAGAAACAGAAACCTTTCTTTCGGTGCAGCCCAGATTAAGTTGGTTACAGGATGTGGGCCCAAAAATTTGCAATTGCACTATATTGTCACTAAATGCTGCTGTTGACAAAAAAAGTGCATGTAGGATTCTCTTGTGACCATGCTAACACTATATCATCTGCTGAAAGAGTTGACTCAAAGAGTAGCACATTAGTAGTAGCTTCTATCTAGGTTGCATTCATAGGGCACTGCATGGCTTCTAAAGCAGCTTATCAGAATGGAGTCTTCAAAGTTCCTACCTGTACTGATAACAGTTAAACCAACATAACAACACTGAGGGCAGTGCATTAACCCTTTCACCATGGCTCCTGAGTACACTCGTTTTCCATCATTGCCCTCAGTTGCTGCCCCAAATATAACTCAGCAGTGAAAGGGTTAAGGACAAGTACAATATACTGCAGCAACTGGTAAAATTTCATTCTAATACCAAAAACACATTGGCTTTTGAGTCTGAAATTTTGTGGCACCAATAGATTTTTTGGTTGTAGGGACAAACAACTCAAGAAAACTAGACAAATCTCAACCATGAAAATGATGTGTATGGGATTATAAAAAGAAATCAATCCAATCTTCCATTTGCTCTTAGTTAATCTTGATATGCAAAAATGTGATAAGACACAGAAAGAACACAACCCACCTCCTCTATAATACTCTGAAAAATAGTGAGTCCGGGCAAGGCCAAAGTCCCCTATCTTGACATTCAACTGAGCATCAAGTAGGCAATTGCGGGCAGCCAGGTCTTCTGAATGAGATCTTTCCTCTCTCACATGGATTGGTAAGTATTGACAAGACTGGTCAGGGTCCTCGCTTCTATGAGATTTTAGCCAAGTCTTCAAATCTCCATTTGCCATCAGTTCCATGATCAGCTCGGGAGGATCAGAGTGAAACACAAATCCCAGAATGTTCACAACATGAAAGCCATCCTTCAAGTCCCTGCAACAAGGAATCACTCACATTTTTCCTAAATCCATCATGATTATACAGAAGGGTTGAAAAGTCATGCAGTTTATCCTAGAATAATAGGGCGTGCTGCGTGGCGTCGAATCTCGTATCGTCGAAAACGCGTACAGTCGAAAATGGATTTTCTAGATATCAAGCTAAATTGAAGGCAGCAGCAACGTTGCATGGAAACTCGTAGCGTCGAATCTCGTATCATCGAAAAAAAAATCCGAATCTTGCGAGCAGAAAATCACGTATTGTAGACTATAGTAGGCACAAAGTCATGTGTCATCAAAGAAAAACTACCCCACAAGGCTAAGCTGCGTCAATCTCGCAAACATAAAATCGTGCAAAATTGACATGCTTAGCAACGAATTCATCAACTCCATATGCAATGAATAATCCTTCCTTTTTATGTATCCCCTAATATTTTACAGCGAAACCTGTATTCAGCCACCTTGATATTACGGCAACCTCCTATTTGCAGCCAGAAGTGTTTAATCCCATTCGTTAACTCCATTGGCACAATATTAAAATAACCTGTTTTATCCGGCAACCTGTATAACACGGCCAGCGGCCGAAGATTTACAGACTTTCATCACGTCCGTCCACGCACGGACGTAAGCGTCTACACCCAGAACGGGAACGCGTGCACAAGCCCAGACTCCCGAAAGTCGAGGCAGAGACTCCTTGACATAAAACACGCGAGACCTGGGAGGAGCTGGCTTCCAACAGGGATTCTTGCATAATCAACTCATCCTCCTTTTCCGTGGTCTTTCGTTTTCTTCCCCTTCCCAGTTCGTCCGCCATGTCACCGGTCTTTTTGAACCCAGTCATATATTGGAAAAAAGCGACAAAAGAGCTCCTCCCCCTTCATTTTTCAGCCCGTTGCTTTGCTCAGCCTTTACTCAACTGAGAAGGAATATAGAAAAATTAGTAATACTGTCAAAAGCAATACATAACTTTTCGAAGTGCACATTAATTAAAGCGCTAAAATCCTTGGAAGTCCAGGCTTTGTCGCCCCTAGACCCCTAGGGAAGTTATCGTGGCCACTCTTTTGAGAACTGTTGGTCATTATCCTTGTTTAAACTGGAATAAATTCCTAGGCCTCATTTCTCCTAGGAAATGTCATTTTTCATTAGCTGTCTAACCCTCCTGGCCCAACAGCATCTTCAAAGCCCGGGGAATGTGCCCCGAAGGAGATCTCTTCACACCCCACACCTGATTCTTATTATACCTGTAGGTCGACTGTTTCCATAGATGTTATCTTTCCTCGCAGATTTCTGCCCTTGTTCACTCGTTCATCGTTGCTCATTATGGAGCAAAATCGTTGCCCTAGTATTGTACTGCTGCCGAGTTTTCACATGTAACTATAGAATTGAATTTGGAAATGGAGAGTTTTGCAGTTGCTTCGAGTTGCAATACGTAACAGATGTACAGTTTAATTTAATTAATTTATTATTTTCCTTTGTCCTGGATCTGCTTCTTCCTTCGCAGGATTCTTAGCCTCTTCAATTTCGCTGATAGCAAGCGATAAGCCTTCTTGCACCGTTGTCACGTTGAATTCCAACAGTACAATGCTCTTTGAATGACTTTAAAAGAGCATCAGTATCACGGTTTTCTAGGTGTACTAAGACTTGACCCGTTCTAGGAGCTTTCGCACAAGTCCACAGGATTGGGAAGTGGGAGGCTTAGAAGAGAGAAGCTCCCAAGGGCCTGGGCTAATTGGTCGACTAGGTCAAAGCTCGAGCCGAGCTTAGGAATTTCTTGGGTTCAGGCCGAAACGAAATCAAAATAGGGCCTCCGAGCCAAGCGGTTCGATTTGACTATGCCTACAAGTTCCTGCTTTTTGGCATCCACTCAAGCAAGTGCCACATCTCTTGAGAATCGTCATGAGCACAAGCATTGGATTCTTTGACTTCATATTGCCCTGGTTTCCCTGCAAGATCAGCATCCAAGGGATGAAAGACCTTCCGAAGTCATTCCTACTGCCCGAATGCCGTTTTCAGATATTATCTGGGATGAAAATGGAATTGGAAGGAATTGAAAATGGAAGGAAGTGGAAACACTTATCTACCTCCTCGGTAGGCATCAATTGCCGTTCGGTCTCCCTTACCTCTCCTTCCAAAAAATAGAGATGCAGTGAGGGTGATACGTGAAGTCATGAACTACATTTCAAAGGATATTCACCTGATGTGTGCGATAAGGCATTTCCTTTCCCCCATTTATGACTGTTAAGATTTGAAGTTGTACCTTAAATGAATTGTTTCTGTGAATCCGAAAATCCCCATCAGCTTCAAGCATTCCCCTCAGGTTCTGAGAGAAGTTCCTCACCGCAAAAATATTACCACGTTCGCGGCAGCCAATCATGTTCATAGATTTCCTGATCCGTAAGCTCTTCGTTTTTTTTTTTCACACAGATGAAATATGATAAACAAGCAAAACTCGCGATATTTTCTAAAGTCAGCATGGGTCAGACGCGGGTGGCCATCATGCACCTCTCAGTTCCCTTTACTGGGAATGATGAAGCTTCTATCTCGTCGAAAGGATGGATTGAAGGACTCAGAGATGCACTTGGTGCATCATGGCACGAAAGAGGCGCAAGCAAAATAATGGATAGGGAATAATGTATAGCTACAGCAGAAAATGCGTGTGGCAGCAAAAAAAAATAGTGGTTTATTCATAATTCTGGAATAATTGTGCGTCAGCAAATTGCATTCCATCGTCAGGCATAGAAAGGGTAACGGAAGTCATGGGATTTGTTCGGTGACAGCATGGAGGTCTTCTCTGGTAGTTTTTTTTTTATCAAGCGGTTCATGAAGGGGATTGCTGACTGGTAGAATCTGCACGTGCGGCACTTACGTTTTTAAAAAAGATTAGTTGTTTCTCCCCAGGTTCAAGGGTGGGCTTTGTCGATAGGAAGGCAATGCGAGGGCTTAGGCAAATTTCGATGTAAGATCCCGTCTTGTTGACAAAATTAATTTCCATGAATGCTGACCATGCTTATATCACATGGCTGACAGCATTTCTCAGTGGCAATCACAGTGCACCCGTTACAATAGAATCCTTTCTGACCCAACCTCCCTATCGTGCAGTATTCCGCAAGACACCGTTCTCGGCCCTTTTATTTTCGCCGTTATGATGAATGACGATGTCCAAGCAAGTTGATGTGTGCACTTTTAAGTATTTAAATGACAAATCAATCTTGCTGGCCCATCTAAAAAAATGTCCCACCCGCCCTTCAACACACACTCTCGCAGCAGGAGTGGATTCAGGCCAACCCTATGAAGCTCAACGCAACTAAGTGTCACATGCTGGAATTTCACTTCTCTAAATCCCTTCCCGCTCAACACGACCTTCACATTGCAGGTTACAACTTAAAGAGAGAGGACAGCGTTCGCTTTCTTGGGCTTATAATTCAGGACGACCACCTATGGAATCAAAGCACTAAATTAATCATTTCCAAAGCCTCTCGACTATAGTGCTTTGATTCCATAGATGGTCGTCCTGAAATCATTTCCAAAGCCTCTTGACGAATGTACAGTACATGCTACAGATATTGACATATTTTGGCGCACCTCAAGGGGACCTCTGATCTTTCTGGTCTTCTTGGGGGAAATGGGTGGGGGAGATCAGAACCCCTTCCCCGTCCCATAAAAAAAAAAAGAATAACAAACCCGCTGCAGTCGCATTCTGTACGCTTTCAAGAGTGCACTCGAGAGAGAGGGGTGTTTAGCTCCCCTCTTGATCGACCAAGGAAGGAGCACCGCTCATGAGCTTGCGCCAGTAATGCTGCACGTAAAGAAATGTGAGGCAGGTTGAGGAATTGAGGAAAGTGTCATCCTGGCTATTGATACTGACCTGGACCAGGTCAGTTCAGACTCGTGCATCCTACCACGCTTCCTTCATGGCTGTGGTGTGGATGTCTCCTCGTACCCTGGTTGCCACCAGTCCCGTATTTTACGGGAAACTCGCTTACAAAATCTACAGGGTGAAAATAAATTTTGCAGCCTTACCTTGGACTCTCTTAGTTCTGTTTATTATTAGCTTCAGAATTCGTCCCGCTAGGAAGTGTAGGTCTTGAAGTCCCCAATAATTTTGCTCTGCAAATAAACTGCAAGTCCGCGATTTCCCCCTCCCCCCGACTTACTTCTTGAATACCTAGTCTAGTTTCTCAAGGGCCGCGCCTGCATTTAAAACAAGCACTGTAAAGTAACTCGAGTAGTTAAATTGGACTTTAATTGAAATAGGGAGAAAAAGTTAGACTCAGTGACATAGTGACCTGATACAAATGCAGCAAAGAAGCATAAAATCAAAAGTGACATGTGCCACAGTGACATATGAAGTGACATGTCCACAAATACAAAGCTACTAACATAATTAATTCTAGTACATTCAAAAAGCATGTGTAACAGTGCCTAAAATATTTGAGGTTTAATGAAAATTGCTATTATGTGAATTACCGTAATATACAGACTGATTTATCAATGCAATTCTCTTTTATTTTCCAGGAACTATTTTGTTTTCCCAATTAAATTTAGATATTGGCTAGCACTAGCAGAAACCAGGCATTGTACCTATTATACTTAGTACTCACTAGGCAGTAATTGCATGCTAAGTTTCGAGACCCGAGTGGGATCTTTGCTTCTGCTGGTGGGCGGCTTCATGGTGATTTTGCCTCCTTCCCAAGGAGAGCAGTTTTTGGATTTTCCTCATTAAAGGAATTAGCACAAATTTTCTCATTTATCATCTTGATATGTTAGATGGAGAGTTAACTTCACAGATTCCCCAAAATTCCCTCTTTTCGATTCCCTTTCGAAGTTTCCTTCCTTGATTTTGTTAAAAATGGTTAAACTATTTCCATGGTTAAAATATTGGCTGTACCTCGTAATTTGCAAGAAATTCCTATTATATTGTCCATTGGATAAGCTGCGTCAACGATGGAGGAATGTAAAACCCCTTCGTGCCACAGCAGTACCTCTCGCTAGCTCTAGAAAATACAAGAAACAATCATTTAGATACCTTATGATAGATGTCACTGTGTTCTGCGTGCTCCAGACCTAGCGGATGAGCAACGAAAGAAGAGCGTCTCTTTGGCTGGAAGTGGAAGTCCCACATTCGTTGATTCTTCTATTTTCGGAAGAGTTCATGATAATTTGCTATCTTTTGTCAAATTGTGTTATCTTGGAAAACCTAGATTCCAAGATTTTCAAGATTTTATGGTTCGTGTTTTCGACGCTGCGTGATTCGACGTTCCGCGTTTTCGACGCTACGTGATTCGATGCTACACATTTTCGACACTGCGTGATTTAACGCTATGCGTTCCCGACGCTACATGATTAAGAGGAGGGGCATTTTTATTTCTGAATCTCTATCCTACGAGATTCGATGTTAAGAGATTCGACACTATGTGATTCACAGTGATTCGATATCGTTGCCTGGAATATCAGCGATTATTTTCGACAGAACGTGATTTGATGCTATGTGTTATCGACGCTACACGATTCGACGCTACGTATTGTAGATGATACGAGATTCGTTCGTACGCATAGGACTCGATTAATACAGATATCTTTATTTATTTATTTATTTAGTTTATTTAGATATTTAGCTTTAAGAGGATTAGGCCTACCCTAAAATTAAGGAACGCTCGACCTCGACACGTGATATCCCGAGTGTCCTTGACACTCAAATATATTTTTGTCCCTGGTGGATACAAGTCTGGTGTCTCTAGTTACTTTACAAAATTGAATGAATATAGCTCGACTGTTTGGTGTTACTTTATTTTGGCGGTCACTGTTGAGAGATTAGCAGTACCATTAGTAGGTAACGGTGGTTTGAGACGACTGGAATTGGCACGAGCGGCCGAGCACCTGTCAGTTCTGGATTCCTGACATTTGTTAAGATTACGAAAGCAAGCCAACCTTCGAAGTAGGCGAGACATTGGAGAGTGAGAAGAAAACTAATTTTAAATAAGTCAGATTTCGCGGAAAGGGATTGGGAGATGTTGAACACCGTTTTCATGCGGACATTACGAAAAGAAGGAATAAAAAAAAATGGGTTTGTCACCTGCCAAAACGCACTTCTTTCCTCCTCTCGCGGGTGTTTTTCCCCATTATTCATCAATCAAGCGACACATCAAGTGTCCGCAAATTTTTACTATGGAAAGAGCATCGGAGAGAACCATTCTCTTACACGACGCTGACACCAATACTAACAGTCAGTCTCAGCCCTCGAGAAAAAGTGACCCAGCACCGTTTCTAAAAATGTTACCATTTGCTTATCCAGTTCGTTAAGTAACCAGTTCCAGAGTGTCTCAGACATAGTTCTCTGTTCTTCGTTTCAAATAAGTGAACGGGGGAAAAATTGGACTGGAGGCTGGGGTGGGGGAGAAATGGGACGGGACAGAACGAGTGGAATGGCGATGTTCCTACTACCTAAATTCGATGAAATTCTTTCGAGTGGGTAAAAGTTCTAAGAAACTGTTCATTGTCACGTAAATGTTAGCTTGAGGTTATCGGCTGCCTAAGTGAGAAATGCCTCAAATCTATGGAATCATCATTGCAATCATCATCCATCTCTATGTGATGCCAATGAGAAATGAAAGATGGGAGGAAGATATGGAAATTTAAATGCAGCTTGCAAGCCAACCAAGTGGAAAGAAAGGCCCCATAGGTGATGTAGTAGGTCTAGGTTCAAGACCTGCTTCCAGTCCATCACAACTAGGACTGCAACAGTCAACGCTGGATGTTCAGCAGACAGAATAAGTGACTTTCCTCTGATCCCAGGTGAAAAAAACACAAACAAGTTTTTCCTTAATAAGATAGGGGAAGACATTACCTCCCTGCAAGGTGATGGAGAACAAATGATAAGCTTCCTAAGCTTATTTCTGAAGCACAACCAAGGAATGCTCAATAATTCCTCTTGAAGGATTTCATGCTGGTCAGTATCATACATGAGTATTTCAAGAGACGTTCCATGATGAGGATATCAGGAAAATGAAGAAAAGTTACTCTTCATCGGGGAGAATTGAAGTAAATGAAGCTATGCTGATGAATCTTTAATACGCTTTTACGGTGAAATATCTGAAAATATCGTATCGGGGTCGGCAAAATCGGTCACATCCAGTATCGATCGATCTCTAGTTATAACGACGAAGAGCGCTAGGTCCCGGCGTAGAGCCCAAAAGGTACGTGACATTTTACCTTGGTTATAACGAGTTCGGTTATAGCGCGAACCTCGGTGATAACGAAGTCCATTCAAGGTCCCACTGACGAAATAGACAACGTTGACGGCTCTAATTCGTCATTCTTAACTAGAAATTCCATAATCGAAAAAGTGAGCGAAAGATAAAGTTATGGCGAAAACAGCATTCCTTGAGGGTCATATAGGTGTGACTGGAGGAGGAGATGGAAAGGACAATCTCCAGTAACTAAAAATATCATTTTCCATTCAGTCACCATTTGCATTTCTCGTTGACAACATGGTCAGTGAAAAGCAAAAGTGGCAAGCTTTCGCAATTAGCAAGAAAAAATGCATAATTCGTTTAATAGAAAGTGGGCGAAGTGAAGCTCTCTCGTGAACAGACTTCCATGTTCAACTATTTCCACAATTGGAAAAATCGAGACAGCTTCATCCGTACTTAGAAGAACAAGCCACAAAACAAGAAACTTATCTGCTCTAGATGACGTCAACAAATCCTAGCTAAAGTTAGTGTGGGCCAATACTTAAAGTGAAGTCAGTGCAGCACAACCGATGTGCACTAAAAATGTATATAGCAACTATTTTGAAAACAAGGAAACGGAATGTCAATAGAGGCAACCTCGGTTATAACGACGATTTTTCCCTAGTCCCTTCGATGACGTTATAACCGAGTTCGACTGTTTTTCTTAGTGCAAGCGCCAGCGTGCTCGGGAAAGGAGAATCCGAGCACGAAGCGCTCCCATCTCTAGATGTGGGACGTCGAAGAACCGCGGCAGTGAAGGTCGAACCAAGGTGGCATATCCCCAGATTATTATGGCGGTTAAACCAAACGCGAAATTATTTTAGACTTCTATCGTAGTCGATTATCCCAACATAACGTGTTTGTGACAGGTCGCAAGTTGTCACTCGGAAACACTGACTGTCAAATTGGGGTGAAGCTTCAGAGCTTTGTGGCCACTCTAGGTCCAAAGGGAAGAAATGCTTACATTTTCAACAGCCTAACACTTCTCTTTTAAAATGAAAACATGTAATTTAACCATTTCAACCTTCTCCAGTGTTTTTCACTTGAGTAAGACATTTTTTCACTTCACTTCGACACTCATGCATGAAGAACGTCTCGTGAACGTGTGGTCGAGTTAAGTGAAATCTTGTCTAACTCAAGTGAAAAACAATGTAATGAAAAAATAAGAGAATATTCTTAATTCGCTATACATACTTAGCGTTTGACATACTTAAGGTTTCGTTTCAATATAGGTAACCGGCTGATCGTATATCGTTTCGTGCCGATATATCGAATTCACCCAATATCGGCCGATACCGACAACCGATAAAATATAGTTGAATCTCTATTGACAATACAGTATACCAACCACATTAGACAATACCTACTCAAGCAAACAGGAAAAATTCAGTCCCATCACAAAACCTGAATAGCGAATATGTTGAATGAGGAGAACAGATGGAAATGAGAAGTAAGAAGAGTAATTTTAGAGTAATGAACAGGAGCTCATGAGAAGGAGCTTTTCTTTGAACGTTAGGAACTTTGAAACCTGCATTGAAATGAGGTTTTGAAGCATACGCAATTCCTCCAGTAACATTATTACTCAAGGTCTCATACTGATGCTATACACAGGCCCCTGAGCAATAGCTCCATTTCTCTTCCAAAAGAGTGAGGAACATTGAAAAGAGATGCATATCATAGTACTCACATCATGAGTTTGGCTTCATCAGCAAATCTCTCACGTTGATCCCTGGTGGCATCAGGATGGAGAATCTTTACAGCAACTCGTGCCTCAGTGGCTCCCAAGCCAGGGATCCATGAAGCCACACCTTCATGTACTTCCCCAAATGAACCTCTTCCCAGTTGGCGGATCAGTTTAATCTGGTTTTCATCCATCTCAATATCCTTGAATTGCTCCCTTAATTCCCTTAAGTCAGCTGGACATGGGGAATGTCCAGGTCAAAACAAAAGTCAGCCACAGAGCCGTACCACCAAAGTCACACTGTGACCAGGCTTACCATATTGAGGATTCCAGGTAACAACAAGTTCCCCTTCTCTCGTTTTCACAATGTGCCGATTTCTGAGGATGACAATGGCTAGGATGATGATAACAACAGACACTGTACCAAGGATTCCCCTAAGTACTCGAGCAGAAACCCCAGCATCCTCCTCGCTCTGCAATAATTTGCAATAATATGGACACATACAAGCAATAAGCAAAATACTGCAATGTTCTCTCAACATCCAATAAGAATTCTCTTAGTGTGTGAACTCACATAGATGTAGAAGTACTCCTCCACTGTGTAATTTCCCACTCCAGCCAAACTGACTGCTTGCAACTGGAGACTGTAATTTCCTGGCTTCAAATGCTTCAGCTCATAATACTCCTTCCCTATTCCATTGCCACTTGGAGGAATGCACTCAATGTCTGGTTTTAACTGTAAGTGACAAAGACATACATACAATCTTAATATCATGTCAAAGAAAACACCACTGCAGGTAATATACATGGGAAAGGAGGATAATATGAAAACAGGAGTAAAAAAGGAAAATCACTGCAAATCATGCAATACAAGGACAATTACAATTTGGATGGGAATGACAGATGAGAGCATTTCTAGAGTCCACTTGTCCCTGAACAAATTTGCAATGATAGTTCTGATGGATTGCTCATGGTCCTTCAACAGTTTACTTGCAGAAAACATTAAACTAAAACTGCAGATTTAATGTACAAATGACAATTGACCATATTTCGTGCAAGAAAAAGTGACAAAAACATACACTTCAACTTCTATGAAAAGATGAGCAATAGACTAGGAGATGTAAAAGGCTTACTTTGTAGATTTGCAATATACAGTAACAACTCATTAACTCAAACTTTTTGAGACCAGTCAAGCCATTTTGAGTTATCTGAAGTTTGACTGATCAGGAATTGCTTCTACCCATGAAAGAAGACTTTCTCCTATTAAGAGATGTGAGAATTCAATAACACCTCTCTAACCAACACTAAAGTGTTGGTTAGAGAGGTGTTAGTTACACTGGAAGTTATGGACGTCCATCAATGAGAAATTATTTTATATAGCAATTTTCCAGTTTTCATTTGACTGACCCTTGTAATTCTAGACTTTTTCTACTCTATTTCTTTTCCTAAAGGGTCTGTTTCAGATAAGAGCTAAATAAGATTTAGAAGCTTTGATCCCTGTTGCTCAGGGATATATTTTGACTAGATGCACCATTCTCAAGCATGAACAATTCTTAATAGTGTTTCAGCAATTGGGACACAAAAACTAGGATTATTAAAAAGCAGGGATTAGCTAATAATAACAAGCCCACATTTGTGTTGCCAATTCGCTGATACTTGATGTTGTAGGCCAGGATTATTCCATTAGGGTTTGATGGAGTTGTCCATTCTACCCTCACGATTGACCCATAAGTCTGATTGGAAGTCACATGAATCCCAATGGAATTGGAACTCACATCATCTGCTTTCTCTGTTGGTTAAGAGCACAAAAATCATGATCACAGACACCATGATTATTTATCAAGCAAATATGGAATTTATGAAGTGACTTGCCCTTTGGCTTTGTCTTGCCAACAGCAAGGACAGAGAGGGAGCATAGCTGCATTTCAGGGTGCATCTTGTCACGCTCATGACATGCCGTTATGAGGACTTTGTATGCAGTGAAATGCTGCAGTTCCCTGAATTCATGCATCAGGTGGGAGCCAGACACATACACAGTTGTCCCTTTAAAAAGAAAATCCAGAAACATCAATCCTCTTACTTCTCTATAATTGTGCTCAAGAACAAGCACATTTCAAGGAGAGAGTATAATATCTAGCCACTGGACATGATACAGTGGTAACAGTAATATCCTGTCAACAAACTTACCACATTGAACATAAATAATGCAACAATGGATATTAGTGATGCAATAATGGGAAGACTGACCTTGGCATATCAACTAACATTTGCCATATTAGTGATGACAGTGGAACCAATATTTTTTTCTATTTTGATATCCAATATTTTGCTCCACCCTTGATTATTTACATGAGCAAGAACAGATTGTTTACAGGAGAGACCTTACCAACTGTGATGAGACAGTTGCCAGATCAACTTTCCCTATTTCCCCAACAAAGTCCAAAAATGATCAGGTTTCATTATTGTTGGACCAATCTACTGCACAACAAATGTACTGGCTCTTAATGATGGGTTGGAAAGAAAGTCTTGCAACACTTTCTAAAACTATATTTAAAATTTTTAAAGGAATGATGGGCGGGGCTTCAAATTTGTATATGCTGGAATCTTCTTGAAGCTTCTGCCCTCGGGGTATATAAGGCGGCTTCTGCCATTAGTTGGCAGCCATGGCTCTGATCGAACAAGCAACTCTTCGCTCCATTGTCTACTACAAGTTCCTCCAAGGACACTCTGCGAGAGCTGCCGCGGACAACATCTGTGCTGCATTCAAGGGCAATGTCGTCCACTATTCCACAGTGTCTCGATGGTTCAAACGCTTGGAATCTGGCGACACGACCTTCGGAGAACGACCACGCTCAGGACGTCCAGCTACAGTTAATGACGAAGCCCTGCGGAACACCCTCGACGCGAAGCCGAACGCCACCACTCGCGAATCAGCAACTACACTTGGAGTCACCCAAATGGCCATCGGCAACCATCTGAACGACCTTGGCTATCGGAAGGTTTACTCGACATGGGTCCCTCATTGGCTCGGCGACTCTGACAAAGCAAGCCGTGTCGGTGTCTGTGAATCACTGCTCCTTCGTCCGCACAGAAAGGACTTTCTGAAGGAAATCGTTACTGGAGATGAGAGCTGGGTCCTCGACGTTGACCATACTCGCAAGAATCAGTGGCTTCCACGAGGAGAATTGCCACCACACGAACCGAAACCAGGGTTCCACGAGAAGAAGGTTCTTCTCTGCTGTTGGTGGGATTCAGAAGGAATGTTATACTGTGAGCTCCTGCCAACCGGTACCACCGTGACTGCCGTCATCTACGCTGCTCGACTTCGGAAGTTGGCTGGTGTCATTCAAAAAGAGCATCCCAAACGTAACAAAGTTCTCCTTCTGCATGACAATGCTCATCCACATGTTGCGAAGATGACTCACCAGACAATTTCAGAACTGGGCTGGGAAGTTTTACCCCATCCAGCGTATTCTCCAGACTTGGCCCCTTCCGACTATCACTCGTTCCGGGCCCTCAAGAATTGCCTGCGGGACAAGGCCTTCAACAATCGAGCACAGCTCGAAAATGATGTCGACCGTTTCTTCGCTTCACAATCGCCAGATTTCTGGGCAAAGGGCATCGAGCAGTTACCTGTGCGTTGGGAACATGTCATAGACAACAATGATCATTACATTGTAGACTGAAATTACATTTCAATAAAGTTATAAAATTTTGAAAAATTTGTGCAGTGTTGCAAGACTTTCTTTCCAACCCAATATAAACAAGCAAGTTTGACCACAAACCCTTGGTAAGTAATTTTTATTTTGATTTTCAGGTCGACATTTGTTCCAGATATAGGGAAGTAATTTCATGCTGCAGAAAGCTTTCTACAGTTTGGTGACTGTTTGACTGAAATTGGTTTGAGTAGATCTTGTTACATATATGAATGAACAATTCTTCTCTGTTCTAATGACTCACTGGATGTTATTTTGTATGAACAGCTGTGTATTTCTTGTGCTTTTCCCTTGCAAGCTCTGTAAGGGAGATCGTAGTGGTGTGTGGGTCTATGGAGGAGACAATGTAATCATCCCCTGTGAAGGAGGGAGCCTCTCAGATCTGAGAATTGAGTGGATGGACCCCTGTGATGCCCTTGTTGTGTCCGTAGCCAGTTCCTTGTCTTATGCATCAGGACATGGAGCCATCCTTGAAACCGATGGTCACCTTGTCTCCAACATCCATTATCAAGCTTCTATTGATTTTCTCGGTGAGGTGA
Organism: Darwinula stevensoni; assembly: GCA_905338385.1. Lineage (NCBI taxonomy): Eukaryota > Metazoa > Arthropoda > Ostracoda > Podocopida > Darwinulidae > Darwinula > Darwinula stevensoni. The sequence goes on along the minus strand of CAJPEV010002863.1, from coordinate 20,361 downwards.
AATAATTTTCCTCAAAATAATTACTCAATGTCCTTTCTGGGGAAGTCTACAGGCGATGTACTTGTTTCCTTAGAGATGGTATTTCAAGGAAAGGATGAGGTGCCTGTGATTGCTGGGCTGGCATATCTATCACCTGGCCTAGTTGAGCAGCTTTTATCCTCTCAAGTCATCAATGCATCCACTTACTTGGGAATTGACAGTGGGGAGCATGCTTTGCAGGCAAGATAACAGTATTCCATTCAGGCTTAATTATACAGATTTTCCCACTCTTGTACAGTTTATGGTAGACATGCATGTTGGGTATTTATCCTGCTTTCATACCTGGCCATCTGAAGCTCATGTATGTACATTTACCATTGCATAGTTTTAAGATAAAATTATGGACTTAGCATGTATTGCCTGTATGTTCAAATGTGCAAAATTGCTCAGGCTCCTCCTTGTATCTCTATAGCATCATGATGGGCTTGTTAAGTCTTGAGGTCTATGTAGGATTTTTTTGTATACTTATGAGCTTCTGGGGAAAAATGGGTTAATCCCAGACAAGAGATACATCATGGCTTATACTTTAAATCAAACGCTAATTTTAAACTCGGCTTGTGAAAGAGAAACCAATTTGCAAGTTGTAGGCAACTAGGCCTAATGCATGGTAGGCCAATTTCAATTCAAAGCACTTTCAACCAAAGCACTTTAAAGTGGTTGGCAGATCTGTCTAATAATCCAGTTCTGATGTGCAATTTGGAATTCCTACATCCACTTCATTTTATTTCTCCTATAGGTCTCACTTTTCTTTGACATCTTGGGTGTGATGGCAGTTGATGTGACCCCTGCTGACTTTTGCTCTGGAGGTTTTGCTCAGAGATATGATTCTGTTCAGAAATCCCTGGTGTTGCCCAGCGAGAAATTCAGGTTAGAGTCAGCTCCATGAAAGAGAAAGTCAAGTGTGATGTTCATTTGTTGTCATATAATCAGAATTCTGCTATTTTAGGAAAGCATTATGGGAGGAGCTGCACAAATACAAGCTGAGAAATGCCACAATGATTGGGAGGCATTTCTACATAAGTGATAGGCTACCCTTTCAGGAATTTCTTCCTATGCTTCGTCATGGCCCTTCAGTGCATTCCTTCTTCCAGGATTCATCCATACCTGATGTAACACACCTGTTACTCTATGACAAGAGGCATTGTATATGTCTGTGAAAATGTTTTTTATTTTCTTTAGAAAGTTGTTTGTGTGAATTCACTCATTGACTGCCCGGTGATGGTTGATGGAGATGCAGAGCAGAAGCCAGTGATCCAGCACTGTCATCTCTCTGGCTCCCAGCCAATCAGCTTGGGTCCTGACACTTTTTTGTACAATGTGCACCTTAACACAGATGTGAGAATTGTTTTAATATTATTCATTTTCAAGTGATGCCTTGTCTACATATTTATTAATAATGATATTATAGAAGTAATTATATTGTAATGGTAGTATGTGCAAAGAAACTTTGTGAATGGGGTATTCCAATAAATGTGAGGCATGAAAATTCTTTAGAGGCATTTGGGAAGATTGAAACGGGTTGCAAAAATTGCATAGAGAACAAATCAGGTATATTTTTTACCAGATCAATCTCATGATTTCAGCCATAAATTGAGCATGAAGAGGGTTATGTCTCAAGTCTCTGCTGTCTTCTTAAGAAAATAGAAATTACTTTGCATAGATGATCCTCATATTTCCAATTAATCTGACAAAAATATGAAGCTGTTGATGTTCCTTTGCTGTGATGAGTGTAGTTTTGAAGCTAAGTGAAAAAAGCCATCTGAAAATTTGAGGAAGTGATCAGGTTAATAAATCTAGAATATTGAAAATTGTATGAGCTAGATGGATCAGTATTGTGGGTCAGATTGGCTCACTGGTTGTCAATTGAATACTGCAGGTCTATACTTTGAAACATATATTTTTGCTAATTGTCATACATGCTTAAAGCCAATAAGGAATTATCCTTTTTTATGGATGTATTTTCACAAGAACCTTTTTTTGGGACATCAGGCATGTGGGGAAGTGAAAGTGCCAAGTGGATGGATGTTGCTGAGTTATCCCTGCATTCCTTCTTCTGGGAACAGCATGATTCTCATCACATTTCCAATGAACGAGTCCCTTCAGCTCACTTCCACTCATGGTAAATCTTTTCAGCCATTCTCACAAATTTACTATATTTTCTGTCCTTTTTCTATTTGCTTACCTTTGCTTTGGTTTCATTAGAGACAGGTTTGATGTGGACCTGGGAGGATGATAAACAGAAAGTTTTGGAGTTTCTGAATCATCTATGCAAAGGAAACTCCTCCAAGACCAGAGAAATGATCCTGAAGATGCAGAACTGCATTTCGCAGCTGAAGTTCATTGTGGATTCTGATGCACTTCGTGGATGTCAGCAGAATCTAGCAGTGAAGATCCTCAAGGTGTCTCTCTCACGATTGCACCAACCGAGAGACATCCCTTTGCCCATCTACCTACGAGCTGCTGCTTCTGGTCTGTTTCATCAGGAGGGTCTGATTGCACTTGATCTAGCAATTACTCTAAAATTCCTGGATGATTGACTTTGGATTTTAAAAATTATTGGTAGGTGGTTTATCAACTTTTAATCAGGTTTTAATTTAATACTCATTTTGCTTCCTTCTTTTTTTATTTCTTAGTGATTCATACTTTCTCAAGTTTCTGCTTTTCACTTCTCATTCACAAAGAGATCATTTTCCTTCAATTACTTTTTGGGGCATGTGATACAAGGGAAAATATACAGCTAAGGGTGAATCCAGCTTTATATACTGTAGGTTCAGAATCTGATTTTTAAACTAAAAATTGGCTGTTTTTGATTGTCTTGCATGACTTTTATATCAACCTAATTGATCAACTTGTCAAGGCCTGACTTAAAAGTTTACATTCCTATTTAATTTCCAATCTTTCTTGCCTTCAACTCTTAATGTTTTAGCTTTGGTGGCCCGCTCTTGAAGCTTCAGTTTGTCATGATCATGGTTTGGATGTGTTTTTGCTGTACAGAGGGCTGGGGGGAGTCCCTGTTGGATGTCCTTGACAATGTGACAAAGAAGAGTGAGAGTGAGAGTAAAGCAGCTGCCTTCCTTGCAGCCACAGCCGAACTCATTGGTTGCATTGCAGGGAATTTTGGTGGTTTGCGCAGTGGCCCTGCCTCCAATCCTGCTTGGAAACATGCCCTTCTCTCCCTTGAAGTAAGTCCTGTATAATGCCCCTGTAAGTCCTGAAGTAAGGCATGTATATCAAAATTTTTGTCATAAGTAGATTTTCCCAGAAAATGGAATTATCAGAATTTGAAAAACATGAGTGTGGTAACAATATCTTACCTAAGAGAAGGCTTCATTACCCAAATATGTCAGTAAGTGGTTTTGTCACAGCGGTCTTGAGCGTTGAGACATTAGATGAAAAAGTATTGAAATAGTGGTTTCACCGTGAAACTGCTTTGCGGTAAAGGGTTAATCCATCTCTGCTTTTCAACAAATAATGTAAGTCTTTCCATTGTCATGAACTGAAATTTTGGGAAGTGGGGAAAGATTTATGACCTTAGATAAGTCAAATCTCCAGGGCTCCATTGTTAGACCACCATCATGCCATCAAGGAAAGCTCTTCTGAAGGATTTTGCTTATAAGTTCTTGAAAGGAATGAGGTGTGAATGATGATGGAGGATGTTTGTGTAGGAGAGAGGAGTGGGAGCAGGAGTGGATGCCCTCACAACTGTGAGAAAGGAGTGGTGGAGGAGCCCCAGTTGGTTGCATCCACACCAGTTGGTTCGCATCGCTCGCCACTATGACATGGCTGCCCAGATCCTCATTCGCAAAACCACAGCGAGTGCACGAAATTTTGTACGTCTTTTGCTCTATCTCTCCTTCCAGTGGCATGACTCAAACTGGCACTCCAGGAGCTGATAGCAGCATTGTGCACCATACTCTTTGCAAATCGTTCTTCATGAGCCTTTTCAATTTATTCAGCTGATCCTAGACATGTCCATAAGAAGAAGAAAACTGCTACTTGAGATTAGTCACTAAAGTAAACATTGTTTCGTTTTTACATCATGGCACTGTTCCATTTTGTATTCATTGGGATTCCGAATTTAAATCCAAATGCTAATCTTTTGAATGTCATTAAACAATTGTATAATGGAGGAACTCCTCGTTTTTGTACACCTAGTAGATGAGGGTGAAAGAAGGAGGAGAGATGGTCCCGTATGACATCCCCGTCACAGCTGCTTGTCCTGCAAGAGCTGACCTCCAGGGTGGATGGACTGACACCCCACCCATCTGCTATGAACTGGGGGGTTCAGTCATCATTCTGAGTATCACTGTTGATGGGAAGAAACCCATTGGATGCAGGGGGGAACGGAAGAGTGAGCCAGTGATTCGGGTGAGGACCGGGGATTCGAATGAGGCTGTCATGGTTGCTTCATGGGCAGACATGGAGGACTATGCAAATCCAGTTGCCAGTGGGGCTCTTGTGAAGGCAGGACTCGTCTCCTCACGAATCCTTGACCCCAAGCATGGAGACAGCCTCAAGGATCAGCTCCTCTCTGTGAGCTCTTCCCTCCCTAAATTTTTTATTCACAGTGGCTATAGAATTATGATTCCTTCAATTGTGCTTGGCTCTCAATTTAAATTATAATTAATTCATTTCAATTTTAATTTCATATCATGTTAATATCATATCATGTGTTCATTTGGTAAAAGTGTTTTTAAAAAGTGATCATTTTAGTTTAAGTTCAATTATCCTATTCTGTTCAAGTGGGCTGAAATAACCATAATTTGCAGAAAATGTAAATACATGAGTATTGCTCACTGACACTTTTACAAATTTCAACTTTTTAATGCAAATTTGCTACAATCATGCTTTATTCATGCAAAAAGATTTATCTTAGTATGAGCCTGTAATCAAAGGAAATAGCAGCAGTTTCAGCATATCTGGTCTGCCCAGTGGCATAGCCAGGATTTTGCCAATGGGGGGCTTATTTGTCTCCACCTGGGGGTGTGGGGGGATGGCAAATGCATTTAGACCAGAGTTGGGGGGTTTCAACCAAACTTGGGGGGCTGAAGCTGCCCTTGCTATGCCACTAGCTCTGGCTCACTCTCAGCTTGGCACCATTGCCTATAATGCTTTTCTTTGCTAGTTCATCTGATTCTTCTCATGGACATTATGAGATGTGTACAACTGCAGCTCATTATAACTATTCTACAAAGGGAAGAATATAATAGTGCTTTTCTTGCAACTAAGGTTCACCTTTTTGGTTATCCCAAACTTCATGTGAACATTTTTTTCAGGAATTGCAGAAACTATCCATGCTTAAAACATGCCACTCTGTTTTAGTGAATGAGGTAGGTTCTCAATAGCATAATTTTGGTGAAAATCTTATAAATGAATCACAAACTGATGCTTTTGAAGCAGTACTGTGTTTGCTGCAAAAAATGTTATTATTTTGGTAATAGCCTATTTACCTATAAAAGTGGCTAATTAATTTTTACTCCATCATCTAGAACATCATCATTCACCAAAGATGTAAGTGAAATCTTTTTTCATCTCCTTTTTGAAGAGGTATGGTGGAGGGTTCGAGGTGGAATTGCATTCAACATTACCACATGGATCTGGGTTGGGAACAAGTAGCATCCTTGCAGCTGCCATGCTGGCTGTCCTCTGGACCCTCATTGGGACCCAGTTCTCCAAGCGAGACCTGATTCATGCTGTGAGTCATGATTGCTCACAATCTTCCTTGAGTCGGGTACATGAAATACTCTAAGGACTAATGTGAATGTCGTTCGCTTGGACCTATTGCATATTGCAGCCAATATTCATAGAAACATACAAATTCCATTATGTATAAAGTAATGTGATGTAATGTAGACTACAAAAAGAATTGATTTAGCTCCTCCAAAGAAAACTTGGTGATTGCCAATCCTGCTTTTACATGTCCTTCAAATGCTATAAATAGATGAGAATAATGGGCTTCAGATGACCCAAAATAAAAATCTATTTGGGGGCTTAAACCTCATTCCATTGGCTCCTATGGTCATTATTCATCATCCATTGGTCAGGAATGCTGTCTTCTTAAAGCAAAATACATTGGTACTCTTTTTTGCAACTTAAAAACACAGAATTGGCAGTGATGTTTTGAAGTTACCAGTACCACCTATTTTAAAGCTTGGTTACGTTTCTTTTGCTTTGAGATGAAAGTCATCAACTGGTTTTAGGGCAACCTATGTTTGAGACACTTGATGCAGTCTGAGACAGCCTGTGTTGGTGGAAACAGGTGCTGGAGCTGGAGCAGGTGTCGACAACCGGTGGGGGATGGCAGGATACAGTCGGTGGTGTCATGGGAGGACTGAGTCATGCCCAGTCTTCTCGGGGAACGCAGGTCGAAGTCCTTCGCCGGTTTGTGTCCCCTCCTTCCGGGTTCATGGATGTCTTCTTTCGCCATCTTGTCCTCCTATACACGGGCAAGGTCCGGCTGGCCAAGAATCTCCTACAGGTCCACCAGCTGTTCCTCATTCCTGTATCTCATCACCAAAGAAGGGGTTTTGTCATCTCTAATTCCTTGCATTTTCAGACAGTGATAAGGCAATGGTATGCTGGAGAGGAAGAGGTGGTCAACTGCCTGAAAGTGATGCTCACAGACACTTCCATTCGGGCCAGGAAGGCCTTTGAACGAGGTAATGGCTGGTGTTTCTCCAATATCAAAGTATTTTGTGCAATTTTAATCACATCATTTCCATCAGTGTTATTGTGTTGAAGAGTCAAAAATGTATTTGCAACTTCCATCATGATTGCAGAATATTGGTTAGGCTATGACATGAGGCTAAAATGAAATGAACCATCGAAATTATATCAATTGTAGAAGTTCATTTCAACTGAACTGAATTACCTATGTGAAAAATATCATGCCCTCAAACTCACTAATTTTTTCATGCAACCTGCCTTTAAAAAATGTGTCATCTCATGACCCAGGTGACTTGGAGGAAGTGGGTGCATGCATAGACAGATACTGGGAGCAGAAGAAGGTGATTGCTCGAGGCTGTGAACCCGAACTCGTGCGTCAGGTCATGGATGCATTCCGACCTCATGTCTATGGTCAGGTGGGTCTTCAGTGAAAAAACTTTGCTAACCCTCAATCCCATTCTTCACACTTGTTCACACATTGTTAACACTCAATTCTATAAATTTTCTAATTATCCTATGTATTATTGTTAAGTCCAAGAAAGTATAAGCATCAAAACTAAATCATGTCTTTTCAATCTGTAATGCCTTTGCTGAATATAGAAGGAAGCCATTATGATCAATGGAACCCAGGAGCATTTTCTTAGAAGTGAATTAGTGCCTGATCTTTCTTGGTTTCCTGTTGTCCCCATCTAATAATATTCCTGCAAAATATTTGCGTGGATATGAAATTCTTCGTTTGTGCTACAGCAATACTCAATTTCTTCCCTCAATGATGGCCTATAGCATTCATTTCTCTTGGAAATGACTTGCTCTTTAAGGTGTTGAAGTTGTTAGTCCTTCACCCCTTCCAAAGGGGAAATTGTTGAATTTTACTTACTTGCACCTCCTAACGATCCACCTTTCACAGACCTTGGTTGGAGCCGGGGGAGGCGGTTACATGATCGCCGTCACCAAGATGCCTGATGCGAGAGCCACGCTGGAAGACCTCGTCCAGAAGATCCCCGTACGGGTCGTCTTGTTCAAACCCTCATCTCTGTAGAGTTTTCTGGTTTTAAACTACGGCATTTGATTTTCCCCAGGGAGGAGCAAAGGTGAGATTCTGCACGGCAGGCTCAGACGAGACCGGACTGGAACTGAAGGTGGGGTCCACCTCCTTGGAACTGGCCGAGTTGTGAGTGGTGATGCCCTTTCGCCGCTTGTCAGTGTTGATGACAGAGCACACGTCATATTGCTATATTCTCACCTGATCTGTACAACGATTCAACATTCTGATTATCATTGCATGATATCCTACCGATAGTGAATAAACCTCATATTCTCTGTTCGTCTGCAGTCTCATTAAACATCTGGATGTCCATTTGGCTTCTGTTAATGGGATTCTCTGACTTTTCCAAAATTATTTGCTCAAGATTTTAGTTCGGAAGGTTCAGGTATCTACAACCCCCAACTCACTCCCCCCAACCCCCAACATGTACCACACGCAGGACTACTTTTGGATTCCGAAGTCGAAAGCAGAGCGATAGGGAGCCAGAAAGGAGTTGTGCATGTTGTGATGATAATAAAAACATCCGAACCGGAAATTCCGCCTGCGTCTGCGATCGCTCGCAGTCGCAGGCGTAAGACTCATCGCGTTCGGTCTCCAAACCGCGCAACGCGAAACCGACTAGCCCAAAGGCCTACGTCGGTCGACTCTCATGAAGTGATGACATCATGGAGTCGTGTGAACTCTCCCCAGACATCGCATCTGGGGCTGGTTGACAGCTCCCGTGGCAGTGGACCGTTTAAAATCACCGTTATTGGAAGCCTCATTCAGGTCAAGTATCCCCGCTGCGACCACGAGGCCAAGCGGAATCTCGAGCATATTTTTGTTGGATGACATTGCAAGGGGAGAGGGTTAGCGGGTACTAAAGATTACATCAGCGATGAAATCCATCTGTAGAAGGATGGGCACGGTAAATACGAAGGGGGGAAAGGTTAAACCAACGGCCTCCCCCATCATATTATTCATCTCCGGTGGGGCCTTCTGATCAGATTTTCGTTTGCGATCACCGCAATATATTTCCAGCAGATTGCCCTCCAATTGCAGGAGCCTGCGTCATCGATAATTTATTTTTATTAGGCTCCTGCTATATTCATGGGATTGCCATTGCCACTTATTGTCTTCTCTCGATCGTGCGCGCTCGTGGGACTTGGTCCTCGTTCTCCTGGTATTGCATCATATTGTGCATCGTATTTTTGAGCATATAGGTCACGTGGATTTTGAAATGACGTCAGGAGGCGGTGGGCAATGTGATTGGTCGGATTAGATCAGAGATTAACGCCGCAGAGGCCAATCAGATCGCTCTTATGTCACGACACTCTCATTAATAGCGATCAAATATCGAGGGATTGGGGATTCCATTCTATTCGGCTTTTCGTTTGAGAAAAGGCGTTATGTTATCACTACCTGGATGAATTCCGAATCCGGAGTGACAATTGTTCTTGACTCGATAGTAGTGAAGAGTTTAGAAGGTTCGCAGCCCTGTCGAAATTGTCCGCGGCCTGGCCCTCCGCGTTTCACTCCTTTCTAAACTGACAAAAGCGCTAGACAACAGTCAGTGATGGTGGTATAGGCGTTCCATTCAAACAGGGGAGGGCTCTCGATGCTTGTGCTTGCGATTATATTAGGCTTATCTCTTCATTGGCATATGGGTTCCTCTGGGACGTTGTCTAATCGCTCAACGTCATAGGTACACCGAATTAGTTCAGATTATTCCCGTAATAGGCCTATGTTATTTATGATACGATGGGGAATCAGGCACAAGGGGTCCTATGAATGGTTCCTATCTCTAGAACATCAGCCTACCCTTCCCTCTTTGTCTAACGCGTGTAATCTCTTAGCAGGAATGTCTCTTTGACACTCATATTTACTCTGGGGGTACCCTAATTAGGTTCAGCCTTCACCACGAGAGCTCATTAATGTCCCAAACCTAGAGATGGGGGAGTTGCGTGCTTGAGGCAGGGCCGTATCTAGGATTTCATTTCGGGGGGAGGATGAGGTCTGGCGTACGCCCTGTGACTATTTTTTTTTGTGCTCATCATTGTAAGTCGTTTTGACATATTTGGATTTTACTGTAAGTTGCAGTGTTTAATAAGTCATAAGCTATTAAAGATAGAAAAGATCAAATGCTGCACCGTTTACACTGACGAATAGTGGTATGGCAAAAATTTAAGGAAGAAATTTTGGGGGGGTTTGAACCCTATGAACCCCCCTCCCCTAAATATGGCCTTGGCTTGAGGTGTCTCATTTTCCAAGTGCGCAAGGCCTTGCATTAGGAAATAAATGCAAGACTTGGATAGGTCTGAAGGAATTGGGTAGGATAGGCTAAATATTGAAAGAAAAAGGTTCAGACTTGGTTTAAACGTAGGAGTATGCCTTAAGCTTTCACGTTATTCATTTTGGACAATTAGGCATACTTGGCCATCCTAGTCATTAATTGGGTTATGGTCACCAAACTGAAGGACACCTTTATAGCTCTTTTTTTCTCCTGTGATTGATGTGATTGACCCATTGGCCTTGGGTGTGGTAGCTGCCTGTCACACCAGAGTTATCTGTACTTACTTAATATAACACCATCCTCCTTTCACACTCCAGTTTGGGTCAAACCTCTATGAGACCCTAAGAAAATATTTTTTTGTGTTAACAGAACTACATGGGTGGTCTATTTGAAAAGTACATTAAAACTATTAACTTGTAACATTTTATGTTTTTTCCATATGTTATATGGTATGTTCAAAATGTTGATATTAGATTGGAAAAGTAAAAACTTTGGAGGCCCAACAAGCAGAGTAAAGTGTGTTGAAAAACAGCAAGCAGTCAAAATGACTGCCTCGGTTGTTCTAGTGCAAAAATCTTTTCCCTGTTTATAGCCATTTGCATCAAACTTGGGCTTAAGCTATGATTAGACCTATACAGATTAGCCTAAGAACTTTCTAGGAGTTTTCCACAAATCCATCCCAATCTCAAGCCAGAGGACCCTATGCCTAAGTTTATCTATTCACATAATCCCTAGACCTGGGCCTCGATGTTATAGGAAATGACAGCTTCATTTTTGCATTGGCTTATGAAAGCTGTTGGCCTAACTTGAGAAACCTATGAGTAGTATTTAACACAACCTCATTTCATTTTGCAGTTGACTTGGGAGACTATGCAATTGACTTTAGTATAATGACTTTAATAACAAATTGACTAGTGACTTAGGGTGACAGGAAGAGTCTGACGTCACCCCAGCCTGTGGTTTTGATGGGCCAATTTGACAATGCACTCCAAGGTGCTGCTGTTTATTGATGGCCCGAGCTTGAGCCGGCAGGAACGTGACCTCAGGACAGTCATTGTCAGCCGATGTATGAAAGTGTTGATGGGTCTGGGCATTCGGCCCTGTTTGAAGGAAGATCAACAAAAGCTGAAATTCAGCATCAACTGGGGCTATGAGATTGGAAACTTAGTAGCTGTAAACAGAGCTCATAGACTGAGGAAATGGCTCAGTCTGGATGTAGAATCATTTGAGATGCTGGAAAGTGCAATTGAGGAGATTCCAAATGAGAATCTTTATGAAGAAAATTTCCAACTATGGCTCACAGGACTGCAGAATTTTGTGAAGAATTCTCTCATAGACTATCAGTGGGAAACCCCTGATCTGACCTCTCCCATCAAGCTGCGAAAGGTGGCAACACCCGAGTCATCTCATCGGAACTTTGTTCTCATTTTCACCACCTTTCCTGACAATGAAACCTCCCCTCCATCAGAAAAAAACAAGGGATTCATCCCTTCAACCCTGATGAAGAAATTAAGAGAACTGAATATGCAGTTCTTTGTGATTGACCTGAATCCAAACTCTGGTGCTACCAATGCAAGGACCAAGGCAAGGAGATTTCTCAGCATGCTGAGATGTGGTGTTGTGAATCTCAAGGATTTTGACATGGGTGTTTTAATGCCTAGCAGTGACTTAAGAAAGAGGAACAGTTTTGCTCTGGCAGCAAAGATAAAATTAAAAGTCTCTGAAGGAGACTTGAATGTCGGCCTCCATTGTCTTTCATGTAAAGGGTGAGTTGTTCTAAACCTTCCTAATTTTTTGGAGTCGTTATGCTTTGTTTATTGTGATTTTCCCAATTATTCATTTTACTTCATGTAAGCTGAGCTATTGTGCTATTTCATATAATTTATATTCTCTTTCATTTTTTGAGCCTTCACTTTAAATTTGTTTTATTTTGTGCTGAGTTCCTTTTTTTCGCATCCAGGAGCTGCAGTTCACCCAAAGTTCCTGGTACCCTTGTGATGTTGGGTAGTTTAGGGAAGAGGGGGATCTTGTGGGGTCATTCTCCTCCTAGTCATCAATTTTTATGGAAGTGGTGCTGTGATACTGATGCACCTCCAGACCTTGGGAAAGGTGTTTACTTGGTATGATAAATATATTTTGTGTTTTTTTGGTGATAAATTTTCACCATTTGATGGAGTAATTACCAAAAGCACAGAGTACTGAATGCAATGCCTGCTACTATTTTATGATAGTGGTGAGCATTAAATGGCTTTTTGTCTGTCTACTCTTAATTGTATCAGCTATCAGTCATACTTCCTTGGCAGTTGTAAACTGATTTTTATGTTGGTACATAGCTGGTTTGCATTAAAAATTGTGTGAATATTGGACAAATTTATGTGACTTGATTTTTGTTCTTTTCCAGGTCTCTGATGAAAGCGGGAAGGATCTATATACATGGCAACAACTGCCATGCAGCAAGGGTGCCATCCTGGCTCTTCTCGATGAATGCCTACTTTCAAGTCCCATGAAAGCTCTTCTGTTTCGGAAAGATGAGAGACAGGAGACTTTAGAGGACTTCAGAAGGGAATGCCTCCAGAGTCTTCAAAGGTCACATTTGCAGGAATCAAGCCAGTTTCATTCACTTCTCCTTGAACCGTGGGCTGCTCCGCAAGCCATCTTCCCAGATCATCTTTTGACAGAAGCCCGCAGGTGCCTAGGCAGCAAGTGAGAGAATGACTGCCAGTTTCTTTGGTCTGTTGCATAGTATCAGGTGGCATTAGTCTTATGTTTTGGGCACAGCATACTGATGAATTTTAATAATGAGAAAATTGCTACAGATGCTATTGAATTGAACCTCCTGGTATTAATTTAAATCTGGACTTTCCAACTCGTAGGAAATCAGAGGTGATCGACCCGCTTACAGAAGACAGTGTGACCATGAAGCCAGTGGCCTTGGTGTCAAAACAGCAAGAGAGACTGGAGAGGAAGGTGCTGAAAGCCATTCCAGGACGGAGACACTTGAGATCTGGCAGAAACCTGGAGATGGTGAAGAGGGGCATGGTTGCTGGATGCCTCAAGAAAATCCAAGCCCCAGACCCTATTCTGACCAAGTTCGACAGTATTACCCAACCTCAAAAAAGGTATGGTCTCCTAACTCCTTGCTAATGCTGCCATCAAGATTCATTTTCATGGAGATGTCTGTCTTTTAGACAGATGTACTTCCACTGCTCCATTCAGATAAGATTGTCCCTATTTGTCACCTTGAATTTGGATATGGATAAACTCACCTTTTGGAGAAGTACATGAATATTGACCTAATGCAGCTTGGAAAATGAAGGATTCTGAATTTGGTCCTATTTTTATCATTGTGAATGATAAATCACATTCATCAAAATGGTAATGGAGAGGAAAATGGAATGCTAATATGAACATTTAAAATTTCATTTCAGTTGCTTTCTTTAGTTGTTGAGCTCATTCTTGCCAATGCCATTTGACAGTTCAATTTTTGATTAGCAGAGAATCCTGTGAGTTTCGGGAGTTTCGGCAGGATGACTTGACATCTCTTGTTGAAGACTTGCTCAAGTATAAAGCTGAAATAATAGAAAAAGGCGACTTTGATGAACGGATCCAATGCCATCGGGTCATTGTGGAGGAGATACAGAATTTCCTTGCCAGATGCAGCCCCCAACAGGTACTAATGCTTATTTTCCATCAAAATTTCATTGAACAGTTTTCATATGTGTCCCTGTATTACCAACAGACATATGAGTCTGATGGTAATACAGACAGTGCATTGCTAGTCATTTCTCTCCTTGATCATGCCTGCATGAATTATACTATCCCATACTATCTCACTACTAAAGCTATTATATTTTGCTTTGCAGAATGTGAGGGATGTGGTTGCATCACATTTCTTCCTGGGACCAAAGGAAGTGAGAGACTTCTTGACGTTGGAGCAGCAGGTGAAGGAGTGTCAATTTCAGGTCCTCATCCAGATGGAAGCTGGATCTGGAGACCCTGACTTGGTTGAAGAAGTCTTCAATGCTGTCTGTCCCTTTCTACGTCTTCTCTCCCTCTCTGAGTCTCCTCAGGGATTTACATCCTTTCTGAAACTCCTGGTTGCCTCGTGAGTTTCTATTCTCTCCATGATTTTTTTTTTTCTTCTGTGTGCTTTCACTTCTTGAGCAATTATTTTTTCCAGATTTCTTCCGAAAGTTCTTGATGAGTTAGTTGAATGTTGCACAATGAAAAGATATAAAACAGAATCAGACAACATTCATTTATGCATTTATTCATGCATGACCTTATGTTCTGGATGTAGTTATTGTGAGAAATGGAAGGATGTGCTGAAGGAGATCTGGGAGGAGCTGAACCTCCCACTCGAGCAGTTATGTGACAATCCTGATGATTCCCCAACTGCATCACCATCAGCTTCTCATCTCCATAGCCTCCCTGTCTCTCCTCGATCAGTGCGTTCGAATCCCAGCCTCCTATCTGCGCTTCCTCAGCCACACTCGGCTGAGAATTCCATCATGCCTGACAAGTATGTCAACATCTTCCAATAGCTCAAAAGTGAATGGGAAGTACCTTTGGGAATTGTGATAGTTATTTAACCAAAAAAAAACCTCTTAAAATGCAGAATAAGCATGAGGCTTTTTCCTTTGCTTGGCAGAGGTTCTGTGTTTTCACCTATTCCGCAGCAAGGGTACATGGTATTGTGTGGAAAGGCTCAGTGAACATGTATTCTATGTTGTTGAATAGGGAAGGAAGACGAAAGAGGACACTCATCCGTCATCCAAGCTTGAATCTGGGTAACAAGAAAATGCTTGCCCTCCCACTACCTCTCCCCAGTTCTCACACATCTACTTTGCCCAAAAAGAATACCCAAGGTTTGTTGAACTGGTCAGCTAATTATCTATATTTAGGCAGAACTGGCATTTTATGCAGGAAACCTTTCAGCATAGTGAATTTCAAAGTCGCCTGCATTTATTCTCCAAGAAAGCATGTGGCTATGAGAGAGAAGACCACCAACTTCCTGCAGCAGAGAAACTAAGCTTGTAATTGGTACAAAATCCTGTTCATATTCCCCTGCTCAGAAGTGTACTCCACAAGCTAGGCTTTCTTGAGGGCCAGATATTTCTCACCATTAACTGTAAACAATAACAATTACAATGCATTACTACTTGTGGCCATGTTTCCAATGCTCAGCTGTATATCTCTAGCTTATGTTTTTAAATTTTTTTTTTTTTTTTTTACCAGAAATTTGACCAAGTTTCAAACAGGCTTTTCCATTAATGTAGGCTGATTGAAGGGAAGCTTCTTTGACATTTATCCAGGTTCAGAGAAGGGAGTGAAACGTGTTTGCCGGAAGCTGTTTTCTGGAGGAAAATCTGCAGACCCAAGCAAAGCCAAGAACAAGCCCAACTCACAATCACCTGGAAGTAAGACTCTAAAATTTCAATTGCCTTCAGCCTGCTTGGAAATGAATAGCTGGTGCTTGATTTTTTCCTCAAAAGATGCTCTGTTTCACTTTGCTAATGCAAACAATTATATACCTCATGAGCAACAAATTAAGCAAATCATTTGCTCAATTTAATGTTTCTCAATGTTGTATGACTATCAAACTACAAGCATAACTGTCCATTGGTTTCATCATCTGTATGCATCCCTGTTTCCCCTAACCCAGCTCTTGTTACCCCTGAAATCTGTTTAGGTAGTCAGGTACTGACTGGCACCACATTTTCTCCTGCAGATGACAGGAAAGACACTTGATTTGCATTCATCAAATCCCTTTTTTGGCAACTTTAATGAATGCATTGGCAATTCCCTCATCATAAGATATAGTACATCCTGTTCATATTTACAATGTGTATGTTTTGTTTGCCCCTCCTTTTGTCTATGTGTACCATAATTGCTGTTAACCATGTCAAAATTATGCTGTGGCTAGTGTCGCCCTTGAGCTAAGTTGTATGAATGCCTCATTCAGAAGGTTGTCTACCTAGACCCCACAGTGGCACTTGTGAAGTGCTTGAGATTTGACTTAATTAGACACTATGAAACTCCATAATTGGTTTTAACATTTTGCTGGATTGGCATCACCCAGGTTTCCTAGTGCCTGAGACACCTTTGAGGAAGCAAAGGGGCAAAGGACAGAGGCAAACCAAGCGGAAGACTGATGGCATCACTACAATTGAAGAATCCCCTCAAATCGTCACCAGATGCCGTGAGTCCTTGAATGCAAATTTCATTCTTCATCTGCCCATGTCCTCATTTCATTGAGTTTCTCTACCTCAACTACTCCCATCCCTGCAGGCTATTCAGACTTCCCCAGATCTGACAAAATTAGATAAATGTTAAAAGTTTCAAGACAGCCAGTCATGCATGCTTGACAAACTAGCAGGTGAGCAGCCACTGAATTGTCTGGTAACCTACATTCATGATACCAAATGTATTGAAAAGTATACCCTTGCAAATTGCTAGAGGATTGCCCTAAAAGAATAGACCACATTGGCATTTAGGTGCAGTCCTGGATCTGTGTTGGCCAGAATCCTTACCCCTCAACCTTGACCCTCTTCCCTCATCCTAACCTGTGTGAGCATCCCTCTTGCCATATGAAATAAGGAAAACTTTTTTTAATCACGACTTCCTCATAAGTCAGTCAGCTGTTTTTTCCTAAATTACCAGGATCCAGGAACGAGAAGCTCAGCCCGACGACGATCTCGCAAACTGTGCAAGCTGCATCTCGCTCCAGTTTCTATTCCCAAGGCTCGAAATCAAGGAACTTTGCCCGTGGAGAGCAGTCTCTGAAGACACAATGGATTCAGGGACACACTGAACCTCCTGCAAGATGGAAGGCAGCCCCATCCGGTCCCGTGACAAGGAGATCGCTCTTCACTCGCTCTTCCTCATGGGTCGATCCGGACTGCTCGACTGAGTCGTTGGAGGCCAATGATTGTGACCTAGGGACACCTTTAAAAGGTGATGTTCATGAAGTTTTAGAATCCCAGCTTGTCAAAGACAGTGATAAAGAGGTTCCAACACACACTGGGTTGTTGATGGAAGCTTCTTGTACACCATTCAAGCAGGATATTTTTGATAAGTTTGCCCCAATAAGAACACCTACCAGAGATAGCATTTCAGAGAGCCCCCTTAAAACCGTGACCAAAGATGTGACTTTGAAAACTCCATCAAAGACCTTAACCAAAGCTGTTGTTTCAAGAACTCGATCGCAAATGACCATCAAAGATGGTGTTTCAGAAACCAACCAGAAGACCCCAGCTAAAACAGGTGTCTCAGAAACTCCATCAAAGACCCCGGTCAGAAGGGGTGTGTCACAAACACCATCAAAGACCCCCACCTATGGAGGCACACTGAGAACTCCATCAAGGACCCCAGCGAAAGGCTGCACTCCTAGGAAACCAGCAGTTAAAGGTGATATTTTACAAACTCCCTCAAAGACCCCAGCCAAAACAGGTGTCACAGCAACTCCGTTGAAGACCCCAGTCAGAGGGTATATCTCACAAACCCCATCAAAGACCCCAACCTACAGAGGCACTCTGAGGACTCCAAGGAGGACCCCAGCAAAAGAGAGCTCATCAACAACTCCTGGGAAACCAGCAGTCCAAGGTGATGCTTTGAAAAACCCTTCAAAGACCCCAGCCAAAACAGGTGTCTCAAAAACTTCATCAAAGACCCCTGTCAAGAGGGATATCTCACAAACCCCATCAAAGAAAACAGCCAAAGGAGACACTCTGCGAACTCCAATTAAGACCCCAGTGAAAGACACTTTGATAATCTTTCAGAAAATGACAACTCGAAGTGATGGTTTAAAATGCAATGATTTCGGAAACCCCTCAAAAACTCCTTCCACAAGA
The DNA here is from genome assembly GCA_905338385.1 of Darwinula stevensoni. Taxonomy (NCBI): domain Eukaryota; kingdom Metazoa; phylum Arthropoda; class Ostracoda; order Podocopida; family Darwinulidae; genus Darwinula; species Darwinula stevensoni. The sequence continues at coordinate 2,486 of CAJPEV010002863.1, read as the reverse complement.
GGCACTTTGAAAACTCCTTCAAAATCCCCAGCCCTAGGTGACGTTTCTGAATCCCCTTCAAAGACCCCAACTGAAAGTGACTCATCAAGAACTCTGTTACTCCCCCCAGCCAGAGGTGGCACAACTAGAGCGCTGTCGAAACTAAGAAAGATTGACATATCAAAAAGGACGTCGAGAACCCCAGACAAATGTGCCACCTTTGGAACTTGTGTAAAACTTCTGACTGAAATTGAGATTGATATCTATGGAGAACATGCTATGTTCAGAGATGACGAAGTAGAACTTGAAGAGACAGAGGACGAGGTCTTCAAGGTTCCTACTGACGTGTCCCATAATCCCTTGATGTCCCCATTACGCTCGGCGACATTATGCGAGCAGAAATGGACCCCCTCTAAACATGAAATGACCCCTTCAAAGAGGAAGGCAACTTCTGGGGACGAAACGAAGACGCCATTAAAGACGAGCGGGACACTCGGTGAGACCCCGACTTCGAGCATCAGCCATCCCAGCGCCTCCCGTGTACCTCCTCCATCACTGTCACCCAGTGTGCCAGGGAAGGAAGGGAGGGCACTTCCTCCATTGGACTTGCCCCTTCCTCATGCAACCCCAGTGAGAAAACTCGAGTACATAGAAAGTGAAGGCGAGAGTGCCGTGGAAAGTACGTCGTCGTGTGGGCTCCGGGTCGACCTCTTCTGCACTCCCCCGTCGCCCGTGTTCACACCCGCCCGAAAGAAGCGACGGACCCCCGGTAGCAACCCGAGTTCTCACCAGCAGAAGGATTGCCCAGATGTGAGGCTTCAGTGCGTGATGCGATCGCTAGACTTCACGGAAACCCTGCAGGTGTCGGTGGACTCTCGCAGCGCTCCTCTTCCGTTCGGCGAGATTTCTTCCGATCGGGGAAACGAGATGTTCAGCCCCCTCGAAGACGAAGACGACAGCTTCCTCAAGTCCCAGGTCATGTCCGTCGTGTCCCGGCTCCAGTCCGAGTCCCCGGACCAGAAGCCCAGGAAACAAAAAACCCTCCACTCGTACCTCTCTCCGGTGGAAAAAAAGCCACCGGAAGACGAAACCCCCCATCCCGGAACCGACGCGACCCCCCCTCCAGTGATCCCCGTGACCTGTTCCGGCAGTCAGTGCAAGTCTACCCCCGATCGCATCGACTGCTGGCCCAACCGAAAACGTCGATACCAGGGCCCCGACGACGGAACTTCGGGGAAGCGAATATCCATCGATCGTCGTCGTATTTTTGGAGCACTCCAGGGTGACGAACCCGTAGCCTGATAGAAGCAATAGGATTCTATGGGAAGGACACGAACGTGCTTTACACTCAAATCAATTTTTTTTTTAGATCGCGTAAGACAATATTTGCAAGGATATATCGAGGGATTCCTGTGCTGCTTTCTCTCTTCTCATCCTACCTTTGACTTTTTTTTAAAATCTCTTGACGATTCGCTTTTCACGTCTCCATTTTCGCTGACTCGTGGCCGCTTTTGTGCGTCCACGCCACACATACTTGTTTCATTTCCTTTCCTCTTGCAGCGGGTTTGGCGATTTCAACACATTTTTTTATTATTTGAAAGACGAACTTTTATCCCCCCTGGTTTGGTCATTGGGAACATCTCTCTGCCTCTTCCGAAAATGAACTTTTTTTATTCCCTCATCAGTTTATTTCATTTCCTTCATTTAATCCTACCAAATCGTTGAACGTTATTTCTTGCCGAGAATTTCATCAACGGAGTAAGTCTCGGAAGTCATCTCGTTCGACACGTTCCAGCGTTCGCGAAGTAGTCCGTCCACTTTGCGCGAGGAACCGATCGGTCTCCTGCGGCTTTAGAGCGTCGAATCCCGATCCGAATTTTCGTCTCGGGAATTCGAGGTTCCGCGGCTGCAAGACTGCGGAGCTCCCGCGAGACTGCGGCCGTCCGTCTCTATCGCTAGACAGCCGAATCCCTCGGTACTTAATATTCTCCACCCGTTCCGCCGAGGCACCCCGAATCCGTCGGGACTTATCGAGAGGACCGGACGGAAAGGACGGCATCGAAAAAAAAAAATGGATGAGCCACGCCCGAGATTTCCATTAACTTTCAGTGGACGTGACTCGTACGCACTGCGGCGTGGGGAAAGTCGTTCGATGTCCCACTCGTCAACCTTTGACCTCGTTTCGACGTATGAGGGACGGCGGGACGAAGACCCGGAACGCGATTCGGTAAAAGTACTCGTTTCATTTTATTTCCGCCTGCCACTGGAAAATTAATTGAGGAAATTAATTTTTTTTATTCCCTTAAATTCTGCTTATTTTATCCCACTGATTCTATCCTTATTTTTTGCAGAGAATTCCATCGTTTCCGCAGCGAAACGGTAGAGCAGGGGTGGCGAACCTTTTTGCGCCGCGGGCCGTTGTTGGGGCACCCCTGCGGCAAACGCAGAAACGCTTCACCCGCAGTTCAGGATCATCGGCGGTAAACGCTCGTAGAAACCGAAAGTTT